>JAOBRG010044896.1:0-13848 GCA_027574985.1 Umimayanthus nakama | reverse complement strand
CACGCGTACTGGTAAATGGTCTATCGATCTATCAGTCTACCCGTTTGTCTTCCTGTCTGTCTGTCTGTCTGTCTGTCAGTTCCTTCTAGACAGCTACAAGTATGAATCTATCTGTCTGTCTATCTATCTATCTGTCTATCTATCTATCTATCTATCTATCTATCTATCTATCTATCTATCTATGCTAAGGAAAAGTCTGCGTCAACATAAATAGCAACTTAGTAGACTGATTTGAATTGTATGATAGAAATGTATTGCAGCGAACTTTTAAAACCGTTTTATAGATTTTAGAATTTTGTAAATGCATATACGCACGGCTTACATGAAAAACAGAGTTTGTAAATCATTCAAATTTTGATGTAGCAACCGTGGATAAATAAAGTTGTCTTATCTTACCTTATCTCATCTTACCTTATTACATATTACATTATCTTATCTTATCTTACATTATCCTATCTTATCTTACATTATCTTATCTTACCTTTTCTTATCTTACATTATCTTATCTTATCCTATCTTACCTTTTCTTATCTTACATTATCTTATCTTATCTTACCTTTTCTTATCTTACATTATCTTATCTTATCTTATCTTATCTTACCTTTTCTTATCTTATCTTACATTATCTTATCTTATCTTATCTACCTATTTGACCCTATAACAGGTCTGGACGCCCTATCCTCACTGGAACTGCTTGGCCATCTGAACCTGGTGGCGGAATCAGGGAGGCTAGTGGTTCTTACAATTCATCAGCCACGACTGGAAATATTTCATCTGTTCCACAAGATTCTGCTACTCTGCGAAGGACAGGTAAAACTGCACAGCACACTTTCAACTGCACGTCGCTAAAGTGTTCTATTTGAAGCTTAAAAATTTGTTTGAAGAATATAGCTTTATTTATAGACTACGAGCCGGTTATTGAAACAAGGTCTTCCGACTAAACCATAACACAAAGTTTATGTTTTGTTCAGACGCGTTGCTTACAGATAAACCCCGGCTAAAATTTAGAACTAGTTTTACTAATTGGCCCTAAGTGTTTTGCCGTCTTCGTTGTGTAACACTTTGACAAAACTTATTCTCTCTAAATCTCATGAATGCCGGCCAAACTTCCCCAAAAAAATCAATAGTCGTACCAGTTCGCGATTTTCAAAGGTAGAGGTATTTAGCATTATTGTAATTTTAATTGTATTAACTGTATTTTCGACAGGTTCACTTGGGAGAACGTTTTTGTAATGGATGGTGTTACCTGTATCAATAAAGCTTATTATTATCAAAGAAAAAATATCCTGCATAAATTAAAAAATCTTGCACGCTGTGGGACATTCCTGTTCTACTAAGAAAAAGCCCACCCAAACCCCCTCAAAGATCAAATTGTTAGGATCGTGTTTGCTATACCGATGGAGTCCATTTAAACTATGAAATTGTGTTGTTTATTGAACCCAATTTGACTTTCTTTTGCCTCGTCAGCTACTCAGTAGACTAAAAAGTTCTCTTTCCGGAGTTTGTAATGCAGTCTAACGGCCAGCATTGTTCGCACACTGTTCTATATTTCGTGATTAAATAAATTTAGTTTAAAGTAAAGTGAGATTAAGGTTCACCAATATGGCTGTCACGCAAGTACTGCAGTATGTTTTCGAATATTAATTTGATCAATAGCTTGGTTAAGCCCAAAGTCATTCGGTCAATTTTTATTTGACCCTGCTATGTACAGAACATTTAAAATGTTGTTCTTATGCTATTTTTCCTGTACAGTGTTTTGCGCAAAAACTCCCCACACCTTTATGCTCCCGTTTTGTTGCAGGTGGCTTATTACGGAGACCCGTCGGTTGCGCCCAAAATTTTCATTCAGGCTTACGGTCAGGCGACGAGTGAAGAGTTTCGTAACAGTAGCATTGCTCCCAAGATAGACGCCAAGAACCCAGCAGGTGACTTCGGAGAAATGAACTGAATTAAAGTACTGTAAATGATGCTTACTAACAGACAGCTATCTATTTTGTTAGTCCAAAAAGAGATGTCAAATCTTAATAAAACGACTTTTATTTCCGCCATCTTGAAAAAGACTGGAGCCGAACTCGGCTAGTGACGTAAGATGTGTCCGGCAGTTACCATATTTGCACCAGCCAACACAATTCCTGTCTTGATGACTTCGACTAAGATTGTAGGATTTTCCACAACTTCAGTTTCGGTTGATGGTAAAATAATTTTTTCTTTTATGAACTGCTACACTGTAACATTTTTATCCTGCAGAAAATAATTTCTAATGATCTTCCCCTTGAAAGTCGGCGCGTAATGAATTTGTGATCAAGGACGGGCTTCTTTATGTTTGAATAAATACCACACGCTTTAAAACTTATTACATTACTTTCTCCAAGTAAACAGAATTTCTTACAGTAAAATGCTTTCCTTCTTCATGCAGACACGATAATGGATATTCTTGGTTGCAAAGAGGCCCGCCATGCCATTCTTGACTACTATCGGGAAAGTGGCGAACCGGAAGCTGTCAAAGAAGCAATCACACAGCACAGGAAATACAGTTCGTTTTATAAATCCATCTCCAATTTGAAGAGCAAAAGGCAAGGTTTTAACTATGTTCCGTAATTTCATTTCTGTTGTGATTAGCAATCTCCTCATACAACGGCGTAATTTATGCAAAGGCAAACAACTTTGACACTTCATTGAAGCAACGGTTCTTTAAAGTGGGTTAAAAACGCTAACCCAGAGAAAAAACTTTAGACTACGTTTCAGGGTTTACCCAGTGTGTGGGTTAGTTCCAGTTTTTTGCTATTTCGGGTTTGCCAACTGGATTTCCTGGCAGTGTTTCAGCAATACTTTATAAAAAGCTGACTGTTACTACGTATTCCCAAAAGTGGAAACTTGTAGTAGCTGGTTTTTTATCCTTGGTAAAATTTAGCCTACTTTTAAACAGCCGGACATTGTCATTTGAGCAAGGCTTGCTCGGTTGCAGGAAGCTTTCAGATCTAAGAGTTTGCTAGTTACGCTCTGAATTGTAAACTTATGAGTCTGCCGGCTGGATCAGCCATCGAACCAAAGTTGTTGTCTCTCATCACTCAGCAAATCCTAACTTTCTTTTCAAGCTCATAAACCGAGCATGAAAAATAAGCACTACGCTAATAATTTTAAATTACGTCTGCCAAATTTTGGAACTTCTGGAATGGTTCAGGAGTCTCTATCAATTTACGCAGCTCATGTTTACAAGGCCATCACAAAGTTTCAGTTGACAGCTATTACAAGTGGAGTCTATTTCTTGATTTTTTCCTAGACAAAGCGGTGATGCTGGAATGCTGAAGCGAGTTTTCGTACTCGAGAGCCGTACTGCACTCAGACAGACACTTGGTCAAGTTTTGTACTTCCCTTTAATCTTTTTCACATTTGGAATAATAATCGGTAAGCAACGCTACATATCGTGTATACACCTAATTCAAAAAAGGTTGTCCTCTGATTTGTGGCATTGTGCATTGTACATTGTTGCGTACCCAGACCACAATGCATCATGGATGTAACAAGTTTTTAAATAGCATTGCAGAAGCCTAAACGAAACAGCGACCTTTGTATGTTGTTATCCATGGAAGCAATTGGGACAACAAATGTCACTGTAAAATAATAGGAACCTACAATGCTAATCAAAACTTTGTTACACCCATGGTGCATTGCAGTCTGGGAATGCAACAATGCGCAATGCACAATGCACAATGCAACAAGTCAAAGACAACCTTTTTTGAATTGGGTGTATTGAGCACCAGCTTGTCCACGGGATAACGCGATCGATCTCCGGCCGCCATGCATCTTGGCTTTTCTCAGCGGTCTTCCAAGTGAAGTACGACGGATCAGCGCGTGTACTTCGCCTTCGTGACTCACCTCGTGGTAAGACGTTCGGCCCACTGGCACACCGGGCGGAGACAGACAGCCGGAGATCGTTCGTCAGCGACTGGTCTCTGCCGTATCCCCTTAGTTTGTCAGACACTTACGCTTACTTATTTTACAGTTCAAAATTAAGAAGCTAAATACTTTCACCCTCATAGCTGACAACCACCTAAGGATGTCTTAATAAATCTAAGCGACCTTAGTAATGTATTAATAAAGATCAAGCTGCGTGTTAAAAATTAGAAATATTGCCTTTGGTATTTGCTGTAGTAGCAAAAAGGAAATAGTTCTAAAAATTTGTTCTCGAGATGAACGCTGCTTTCCACCCAGGCACCGTGTACTATCAAGCGGAGGAGAGAGACGGGATCCTCCTCATGTCAGGTTATTGTGTGTACTGCTGTGCAAGTCCCTTGTTCCTGAGTTCTGTTCTTATGGCGCATTTGAATAAAGCTCTTGATGTAAGTATGATTTGTTGGGTGTTGTAACTGCCCCTTCATGCTCCCTTTCTTACACGCATGCGCGTACACACTCCTTACAAGCAATGTGTATCCACGCAATCGGAGATATTTAAAAAATACCGTGTGATCAGAGTTGATGAGAGTTTAAACTCTCACTCTCGTTGGAGAAACAATGTGTTACCACGTACACTCACTAAATAGCCCAGACATCATATAAGTAGTTCCAAACAAATAGAAAAATCAGATGGAAAAGAAGTTAAAAAATTTGATCCAATTAGGAAAGGAAAAAAATCGCGATGAGGCGAACTCAGCAAAAATTAGCTAATAACTGAGAACAAACAGAGAAGTAAAAAAGTGCTTGGGAGACAGACGCTATTTGCATGTGCAAATTTGTTCTCGTTCCAGATCTGTTTAATAAGCTGCAGTTGTAAAGTAATGCGACAAAATATTAACGAGTATCGTGATTAAGTTAACATTTTGCTCGGGTCGCAAGCCGCAATATAAAGTGGTATAGCGGCTCAGAAATGTCGTATTGCAGCTCAGAATTACCGCGCATGATTGGCAAGAGAGTCTTCGATAGGTTTGTGACTTGAAATGGTTTTCAAAGCTTGGGTAAGCTGCACTCAAAAACAACTCTTTGAGGCGGAAACGAATCCGAGCAGTAAAACTAACCAAAGCACCAAAAGGTTTGAACAGTTTCTCTATTTTTCTCAACCTTATCGTTTAGCAGTGAATAAGAAAAACTCCGATCTAAACTAAGATCACGACTCCGCCAATACGGAATATGTTTTCTTTTAACTAGCCGCAATATAATGTGGTATTTGCGGCTCAGAATCGCAGTTAGTTCATAGAACATCAGTTCAGTCGCCCTTTTGAGACTTGGGACAAACACAAAATTCGCATCAATAAAAAGGTGTATTTGATAAAAGTCAAAAATGTCTTTAACTCTTTTAATTAAGGTGTATCGATTGGAGTATCAGGATGGCATTGGACGATCACACGAGAACGTGATTCAGACATTCGTTAGAGTGGTTTCCCTGTGCGCGTTTCCGGTGATCCTGTGCTCCGCCATGTCCTACTTCATGGTAAGTCAGTGGGATAGCTCTACGGTTCTCTTCCAAAAATCAATGTGACTTATTACTTTATCGTCTAACTATGCCAACAACAAACTAGACTTAGGTAAGTTTTAACATCCGAGGTAAGGGAGGGAAAGAGAGATTTTATGCTAGAAATCTATGAAGACCAAAGAAAAATGCTGCTTTTGTTTTTTAGATAAAACTCGAATATGACTAAGTTTTTCAAATGTTTTAAAACAAACTAAACCGAAAAGATTGAAAGAGATTTCCCGATAAGCAAAGATACATTTTTAAACTGGGGTGCGTTCCTGTTGTAAGTATATGAACGGCGTACCTTAAGAACTGTGCAATCTTTGCTATAGATCATTGTTTTTCGTTCATGTCAAGGTTGCGAGTCATGCGCAGTACAGGCTCAATGACGTAGTTTACGCCTTGGTTTTGGCTACAAACTCTCGTAACATATTTCCCTCCATTTCCCCAGGTTCTAGTAAAGCTGTTCTATAAGTTCAGACACAGTTTCCTGATATGAGGAACTTTGTGCTATGCCGTTTCCGTCCAGGTCACTTAAGTTATTTTATACGAAAAAGTTCTGCAAATGGGATGTTTGTTCAAAAGTATTTGGGATGTCATAAAAGCGTGCCTAGCACCGACCAATAGAGACCAAGATAAACCACGGTTTTATGATTGACATGTTCAGCTTTGGGCAGTCAATATATAAGCAGTTGTAACAGCAGCTTCATTGTCAGTTTCTATCGTCACTTCTCATTGCCAGTGTTGTACTCCTCTTTGCCAGCATATTAAAATCTTCAGTCTTCGCTTGTAAGCTTTGCAGTGACGCAGTAATGAAACGACCAAAGGTGATCCCGAACCTCTCTCTCCATGCGAGTTACTCACCACACGCTAAGATCCCAATCACACTTCTTTGTCGCGGGCCTTTCCACCTACCTGGTGTTTCTATTCTTCCAACAGGTGATGATAGTGTTTGATCTGTGGCAGTTTTTCATTCTAACTGTCATCTCCCTGGTGCTGAACCAGACCTGGATTGCGGTGTACATGATGGTAATTTGTGCCAGCCCCAGTATAGCGCACCGCATTTGTCCCATGGTGTCAGCTATTGGAGGATTTGCCGGCGGTTTTCTGGTTCCCAAGCCTCAAATGCCAATTGTGTAAGATCTTGTGTATCGAGCTTTTATGGAATTCTTTCTCTTCTTGCATTAATTTGGCTTTATATGTAGCAAAAATGTTTGTACAGTACAAATATTCAAATGATAGCTAAGCGGTATTTACATGGTATACCGAATCGAGCTTCATTCCGGTATCACTTCATCCCGGTTCCACACCGAGTATCTGTACTCGTTTACAGGATACAACTTAAAATGTGATTCCGGAACGAGTCATTTCAGAACTTCAAGGAGCTGCAACCAATTACTATGAGTAGATGAGAATGGATCGGTGAAGTGTGTGAGGACAGCACCACCCATGCATGATCCAACACAGACCGGGCATGCCAAGGTATCGCTCAATTATGTCAAAAAAGCCTGGACGGTCTATACTTGGCCATGCAATTCTGCTAAATGTATCACATTTATGCTGGAAATAACCCGTGAAGAACACACCTTGTTTACGTAAATAACATAATTATTCTTATTCCTCGTTATCCAAAAGAGGGGTCGAGGTGGTTACCAACCCAATCCACCTCACAACTTCCACCGTATTTATAGCTGTCCTTAAATATTAACTCGTATTTGTCTTCATTGCTAGGTACGATCTTTTGTTCTATATAAACCCACAGTACTACGGGTACTCAGCTATTGCCAAGGTTTTACTTAAGGACAAGTTGTTGGGATGCAAGTACGATTCCACCATTAACTGCCGCAGCAACGATGGGAATGCTGTCCTGTCCAACTTCGGATTTGATGTCGTCAACCCTTATGAACATTTAGTGGTAAGTTAGTTGTAGTTTGTGCTCTCGGTGATTGTCTAACAGTTATTAGCATTTTACTGCCATAAAGATCCAATTAAGCAGACCCAACCTATTGATCCAACATCATCCAACAATGCTGGCCGTAATATGTTTGGTCCGGTTTGGACATCCTAGCTGTTGAAAGATGTTGGAAAAGTTTCATTGGATCGCCTTCTCTCCCAGTGTCATTGAGCACAACATGTATCCAGTTGAACATGTTTGATGCTGTTGGACGGTGTTAAGTAAAATGTGATTGGCTTAAAATTGCCATCTAACCGTCGCCTAACAGTATTGGTCAAACAATGTTTGGTCGGTGTTAACGGGCCTAATGTTTGTCAATGGCAATTTTAACATTTCTATTAGTGTTGTTTTTTGTTAAAGAGACGAGACCCCTTTGATACCTCAATCAGTTTCATTTAGTTGCTCACAAATGTCGTAATTTGTTTATGTTCAAGGTTACTCTAAATTTTCAAGTTTCTTAGACAGTTAGAATGCTAGCGCTACGTGGTGCGATATGAATGAACAGAGAATGGGGTTGAAGACAACTTGAAGAATGGATGGATTAGTGCACGGATGGATGGATAGATGTTGTGAGTGTATTGGTGGATATATGTAATGTATCTATGGTAGATTAGACGGATGGTACGGGTGGATGGATGAACGAAAGGATAGGTGATATGAATGAATGAACGGATTGGTTGGTGGTATACATAGATGGGTTGATTTGAATGGCTGATATGGGCAGGTTGATGGGTGATTTAATGGGCGGATGGATGGATGGATGAACATATTGATAGATGCATGGGAGGGTGGATGAATGAATGGATGGGTGGCAAAGATGGATGGAAGAGTAGATGGACGGACGGATGGATGGAAAGAAGGATGCAGTAGAAGAAATGATGAAAAGACAAATCAAGGATATGGCGGTTAATACCAAGAGTGAACACTAACACAACGCCTTTCTGTGCAGATTATGCTGGGAATGACGGCAGGATCGCTGCTGTTATCATGGCTGTTTCTTGAAATAAGGAATTGGGATTTCAAGTCATTGTTTGCGAAACCGTAAGTTACGTTTTATCAACTGTTGTCCATGGGAGCATTAAAAAGGAAGGACTTGTAGTAGGTAACCTTAATGTCTTGTAACATAGCAAACACTTTTGTTAAAATCCTGAATAGCACATGTTTTTCCGGAATGAGAGCCGGTGGTAACAGTACAGAACGTAAAAATTCAATAATGATGAACAAAGTCAGTATTTGATAGTTTTAAATAACATATTTTTTTACCAAAATGTCAGAAATGTAAGTTTACAACTTAGTTTTACGTACTGCTCTATTAAGTCGTTTAATTTCAGTTTGTTCTTGTCAATGTCTTTTACAAGTATGTTCAATACAGCAGTGATTATTACTACAGTTAATATGAGTGTTATTATTTTCATTATTATTCCTGTTTTAGGGCCGATACCAGTTTCTATGTGGAACAGGAAATCGAGGACTTAGTTGTTGCGTCTAGTGAAGTAGTCAGCATGCAGCCCTACCCCGAGAAGACTGTGAGTACTCCAGTTGGAATACTGACACGGTCGGCATCCACCCGCTCCACGCTAGGAGTGATTCATGGTGACAAAGGGCATCATGCTGTCCGGTTTGCCACCCAGAGCAAGGAAAAACTGATAGTAAACCAAGTTTTGTATGGCAGTCTAAATCAGCCACAAGCCGAAAGTGGTTGGCAAAAGGCCAGACAAGCACATGCTAGGACAAAGTGGGTGTTTTCAAATGAAGAAAGACGTGCAAGATGGCAACAACACCTGGAAGAGCGCAAATACAACATGGAGAGAGAGATGCGGAAGGTGAAGAAAATTGCACGAAGGATGTCTATTAGCCAACCTTCTTGCGCCGTGCGAAGACACACGTTTGCTGGCAGCAAAAGGTAAGAAAGTTTAACGAAGGTTTGAAGAAAGCAGGTGTTCCGTTAATACTTTTCAATCATTTTCTTTTGGGGGATCGGGGGGGGAAAGATCCAAATTGATGTTTTCAATCCCAAACGGATTGAAAGCCATTTCCTTTAATTCGGCGCCACACATACATGTATGGCTGATGGGAAGGTGTAATCCACAAATTGTTCTCTGACAAACTCTCTAAACCAATTGATAACTTGTTTAACAAGTTAGATGCTCCGATTTCTAAAAAAAATTGCACGAGTTCTTTTCGATCCGCATGAATCAATACCATAATAAATAAATAAACACAAATACAAGTTTTCATTCTGCTCTGACGACGCTGGCTTTTAACGTCAGCTTTACATCTAACCTCAAGACAGAAGGCATCTCATATCATACGCCATACCAATTCTTGTTGTTCAACACATATTCAGCTTACTCGTTAACCGCGCAGAAAAACAAATTTGCTCAAACTAGTCTACCAAAGTACTTCTCACTGCCTCGCAGTCCCTCTTTCATGCAGCAATATCTTTGGCCTTCTTCTTCAGGAATGCAATCCCTACAGCATCGTCTTCTTCAAAGCCGATATCAAGACAAACACGCCCTCAGACCGAGCGCAGAGCGGTCTCATCTTATGAACCTGATGGAAAAATGGGGCCTGAAGCTTGCCAAAATCACGAGGAGAATGGATCGACTGTGGGTGCACTTGGTCAGCGGCAAAGGAGACGCTCGGAGCAGACGGTTTCAAGTCTGGAGAACATTGATGAAATTATGTACAGCGATGAGGAAAATGTTTTCTTTCATCCTACACAAGAACAAAACCAACAACAATCTTCGCCTCGCACTCCTTCGGATACCGACATTGTCGCTGTTTAGTTGCAATTTCTGAATAAACAGAAAGACTTAGTAGTCAACGATCAGATTTGGTCGTGGCAACAACTTAAAATATGCAGTCTATGATAGTTTCTACCACATTCGAATTTCAGCAGAGTAAAATGGATGTTTTATAAAAGTGATTTTTTCTCGAAGGCGAGTTTCCTCTAGAAACTCTGTCTTACAGCTATCTTTCCAAAGTAACATAGTTTTCCCAGTGTGCAATTCACCGTACTGAAAAAGATGGCTGGTGCTTTTACTCAACTTCTTAGCACACTATAAATGATCACAGAAACGCACAGAACAGTTCTTACAACTCCAAAACTACCAAAATATACCAACAGGGATTAGTTCAGTTTCCAAAACACATGCTTCTTCTTGCCTATTGGCTGTGTTCGGTTAGCAAGGTTTTGTTACGGTCAATGCCGTGTCTCCTACTATTACTAAACAGTTCGAGACGATTCCTTTAGGAATACATGTGCGGTAATACGAGCAAGATTCTTCTACAACTGGTCGTGTGACATTTAACACAAAGCAAACTGAAACGTTTAAACATATCTTTGCCATAAACCCTGATGGGACATAGCAGAATCAGTAGCTCGCCGTCTGCTGAAAACCCATTACGAGTTGTGCGAAAAGCTCAGTGTAGGGCTGGAAAGTTTATTACAGAAAGTAAAAGTCATTTCACTTATGAACTGTTTCCAAAATTTGCAATATCTTTTAGTTTTTGCGCAAGAACTGAGTTGCTCAAATGGTTGCCGCCCTCCTCCCAAAACTATTTTTATCGTATGTGACTTAATTGAACGCGGCCGTACATTTCCATACATCACTTTAATAGTTGTAAAATTACACAAAGCGTGTTCAGATGCTATTTGTCGAACAATAAATAATGTATTTATTTATCAAGTTCAGTTGATATACTACAAAGTACACGCAAGTAAACCAGAAGGCTGGATCTGTTTTCTAGATCTGACCGCAAGCCTTATAATAAGTAGCTCTGGTGACACCCAGGGAAACTCTACTGGCTGCACTAAAGAAACAACCGCTACATATAAAGTCCTAAGTCGGGTTTGTTGTCCTTTTGACTTACTCCTTTGTGACAGTTATCTTAAAAGTAATTTTTTTAGGGTAACACGCTTACATCCATAGGGTGTACTGTCCGTGTACAGTACATCCTGTGGATGTAAACGTGTTACCCCAAAACTCATTAACTTCACCGCAACACCGGGTTTTGCACAACGCTTTTCAAATAGTTTGTTGGTTAACAAGTTGATACGAATAAAATTGTCCCATAAGCAGTTTTGTTAAAAAGTCTGGATTTCAAGCCGACCTTCCAAAATATAAATTCAAGGACTCTTCAAAGAAAAGCTCATGAGCCTATGGTGTACATTGATCAGACTATATTTATTTATTTTGTGAGAGAGAAGGGTATTAGAGAGAAGAGTTTGCTTTAGAGGGGCGCTTGTTTAAAACGCACTGCAAGTCAAGCCGGTCATATTTCTCAAAAAACTAAAAAAAATTGAAGGACTGAGCACTCGGAGGATATCAGAAAGGAAGGTCCACCGGCAATTAGCTTGTGCTTCAATAATTCTAAGAACAAGTTTACTTGTACATATTAAAGCTGAATTTGTTCAGACGTTATTTCTATAAAGCCCTGACTGCCTCATGATAAGACGTGGCCAAACTGTTGTCAGGAAATGAAAACATCTTACTTAAGTTTCCAACGGATAATCATAACATGTTTGCCACTGTCCTTGAAAATTCTGGAAAGTCCTGGAATTGGCAAAAGAAAACTCCAGGCCCTTGAAAGTCCTTGAATTTTGGTTGCGGTCCTGGAAAATCCTGGAATGAGCAAAATTTTTCACCTTTTACTGCAACTAATAATCAAAAGGAGTGGTTTGTCACAACCAGACATAAAACTTTTGATGTAACAATGTATGAAAACCAAAACAGGAACTTGATTTTTCCCCAGAAGCAAGTCTTGTACAATTCATTGTTAAATTAATATACAGAATAATAAAGCTTTTTTGGTAAAGAAGGTCCTTGATTTTGCTTAAAAAGGTCCTGAAAAGTCCTGGAAAAGTCCTTGAATTTCACATCCAGTTAATAGTGGCAACCCTGTCCTAATGACAGATTAGATGCTGTGAATATCCACAAAAACTTATCCAGTGACATCCCGAGGGGTTCAAGTAAATTTCTTCTTTGTTGCTGTGAAACGCTGCATGTACTGAAAAAAAATGAGACACAACGAATTACATACACGTAAATTTAACCTTTGTGTATACTCAACACTGTTATAATATACTATGGCAGTCGTGTGAGTGAAGTACACTTACTAAATCATGTTTTGCCATAATATATAACAATATGGAGAACCCAAAAAGATTTTTGACTCCATTTATGGGATGCTACAATAATACAATTACACACACATTAAACAGAAACAGAAAAGACAGAAATATGGCAAAAAAACAAATAATACAAGTTAGCACAATAAGGGACAAGTAACTATAATTTTACTGGTTAATTTCAGCTGGTGATTTTACAGATTATTTGGCAATATTTCACAGTCAATTTTAAAGAAGTATGTCAAACTTTGTTAGACCTGTGTTGTCACTTATGTCTCAGACTAGACCAAATTGTTTCATACATGTAGTGATTATCCCTAAGAACATGATGTACTAAAACTTAATCGAATGAATCCCCCCCCTCCTCCCTCACTTGTGCTTGCCAAAATGTTTTGTACTAGTTTTCCAGCTTGGAAATCTACAAGTAGTACGAATTTGCCCAAAACACAAGTGAATTGATCATAAGTATCCCCCATCTTTTAACTACATAGTATAATTTTATTCTATTTTATTTACAATCAGAGCTAGAAGTCCAAACTGGCCATGCTGTAGCATTTTAAAGCCTGGTTCACACTGGTGAGATAAGCACAAGCAGAAATGCCAGGCATACGCATGCGCAGAAATGGCCAAGGTTCACGGTTGATTGATTCTGTGGGTGCCTATGCCTGGTGTTTCTCCTTGTGTTTATGATGATGACTTCGCACAAAAGAAAATACTCAGTTTGCCCGGGAGTGTATGACCCACACAAGATTTAAAGTACAAAAAAAATTTACCTCATCATGTCCTTCTTGCTCTCGCAGTTTTCTTGTGTCAAATAAATTGCCCTCCAAAGCCAACAACGAAACCTGCGAGTCCTTCAACAAAGACGCAGTAATGGCCTCGAGTGGAAGGCAATTCTCTTCAACTCTTAGCACTTTCAGCCTTGGACACTGTGCAAGTGTCATCGACAGGCTGGGAAGCTGATTCTTATTCAGATTTAGTTCAACCACTTGTAAGTCACTGACATCAGGCAAAGAGTGGATCTTATTGTCTGATAAATCTATAACATCAAGCATTTTCAGTCCACACAAATCTGCTGGGAATGATGTTATTTGATTGGAAACAAGTGACAGAGATTTAAGATTCTTGAAGTTTGAGAATAGTCCGCTTGGCAGGACTTTTAGGCGACATGAGTTGATAATTAAGACCTCCAGTTTTTTCGCATTTCCAAGATCAGCTGGTAAGGTTTCTGAAGTGGAGAGAAGGAAAACTGGTTAGTAGCAGATAAAGTACATGACTGTATATATTCAGATATTATTTTCTCTGACTCTGCCC
>JAOBRG010044785.1:0-22104 GCA_027574985.1 Umimayanthus nakama | reverse complement strand
TATTATTATTATTATTATTATTGTTGTTGTTGTTATTATTATTATTATCAGTATTATTATTATTATTATTATTATTATTACTATTATTATTATTGTTACTATCATTATTACTATCATTTTTAAAAACTATACATACTCATTGTCGTTATTGCTTGTAAAAATACATGAGAAATGACATACCAAAAAATCATGAGAGCTGGGAAAATGAAAGCTGCTGTGCTGAGATAGCGAACAATCTCCTGCAGCCAATCCGGCCAAGTCTTGATCTCTGATCCGAGAGTGTCCAGTATTCTTGCACCTGAATCACAGCTTGGGTTGCTGGGGCAAAAAAGTACAAGACTTTTGTCAATGGTTCGTGTACAGTAGCAGAGATAAAACATGGCTGTGGTAGACCACCAGACCGAACGATATTTTCTCACAATTTGTCTGAAGGACATAGAAATAGTTTTCACACCCTGTGATAAATATGTTTCTTTTATACATTCTTCAAACTCTTGTTGCAGTATTTGGTTATAATGTTTCAACAAGGTATAATCTTTCTAAGTTACTATCAAAACTTTGAAGGCTGGTTTACTATAACGCCTGTCTATAAGTGCAGTTAAAAAGCGAACATCTTTCCTCTTCTCTCCTCTCCACTTTTTTCATCACTTTTTTTTCAGTCATAAGACAAAATAGTTGTGATATTCAACTTTTGCAGTCAAACTTAGGTGTAACTACAATGTCTACCAGACAATAAAAAAATTTCAGGAACTAAACTGCTATAGCTACACTCGTACCTGAAAGCTCCATAGCATGATGGAGGAACCCTGTAAAAAATCAATAAACACGAATATGTGAGCAAGTAGTACGAATACTAAGCTGTTTAAATTTATGTTACAACCGTTACCATAGTAATTAACACACATTTTGCTATTACGTATGGCACTGTTGCTGCTTCTGTTTTCTCTATCACTACGTTGTTCTTGTTGCTGTGCTATTATGGTACTCAAACTACACTTCAACTGCTACGAAGTTTTACGCAAGTTAAGTTATAACAAAGGCAATAATAACAACAAGAATAAGCTATCTTCGGTAGTTACTCAACGAAAGCATCAAGGCCTTAGACCGAAACCCACCGAAACAAGAGAATAGCCAGTATAAACTATCAGCTAACTAAAACCCATTGCCAAAATTAACTCACAAAGATAAAAAGACACGTTGGTTTCTTTGCACTTACGGAGATTTATCATCAGGAAGTACGCTCACCCACTCTAGAGGCTACATCAATTAATCCAACCCTAACTCGCTTGATTCAAATCAGCTACACAAACAATTTGTCAACCATTAACCCAACCCAATCCATTTACAGCAACACTCACTTGGTTATTCCCCAGCCAACGCCCACAAGACACAATGGAAACTCCCTTGATTCATGTTAACCACACAGTTTGTTGAACATTTAGCCAACTCAACCCAACCTATTCACAGCAACACTTACCTGGTTATTCCCCAGCCAACGCCAACAAGACACAATAGAAATTCCCTTGATTCATATCAACCACACAGTTTGTTGAACATTTAGCCAACTCAACCCAACCTATTCACAGCAACACTCACTTGGTTATTCCCCAGCCAACGCTAACAAGACACAATAGAAACTCCCTTGATTCATATCAACCACACAGTTTGTTGAACATTTACCCAACTCAACCCAACCTAATCACAGCAACACTCACTTGGTTATTCCCCAGCCAACGCCAACAAGACACAGTAGGAAGGTAAGCAGCAGCAGCATGGTAAACAGGTAGTTGGACCGCGCCCCCTGGTACGGCTTGTCAGCCGGCTTGTTGTTGTACATCAGACTTGTCTTTATAAAGAGAGAAAGGTTGGGCAGTGAGAACTTTAACTTCCAGGCTTAGAATGGAACAGTGACTTGAATGCTCACACACCGACACATCCGACATGTCTTTATTAAATGAAAAAGGTTGTTCAGAATTTTAATTTCAAGATTAAGAATGGAACAGTGGCGTGGATTCTCACACAAGGACGTCTTTGACAACGCAATATTGCAGTACACGCCTATGTGGAACAGGAAGAGATCATTTTCATACTAAAACGCAACGAAGTCTATACATATTCTACATATTCATTCTGTGTTACCATTGACTACCTTAGAATCTCCCGAAAATAATCTTGGGACTTTCATTACAGATATCTCCAGCGTTTTCGAAGAGTACCGTTACCCACACGAGTCTACGTGAGCATGGTGTTTTCAATGGTCCAACCTTACGAATGTTTCACTTTGCGAAAAACTATATTTCAACGAGATGCACATGAAGTTTACGGATTTTGTCGATGGACAGAAGGTCAAAACGGAAGGAAAGTGTGGTTAACAAATCCTGCAAGTTGGGGATGTTATCAAATTAACATTCTACCTCGTATATCTAATAATGAAGGCCTCAGTTGAAAGTCGATTTGTTAATTGGTATAGCTTTTCTAAGATCAATTTTTTTTCTCTTGCCAGTGTGCAATAACATTGCATATGGTATGTTATATTATCTTTCAAACTCGAGTAAAACAAGTATAGTCTTGTAACTAAAAATGAAAAAAAGAACAGTAACTGAAAAAAAATATTTTTGCCATTTATTCACTTCGCTGTCAGTATTAAATACAATCAGTTACAAGTAGATTTTTATTTGAAACTATAAGTACAGTCAGCTCTTTGATAAAAGTACCTTCTCCCAAAGCGTATTCATTTATCTGATGCAGTGGCTCTGTGATGGTTAGGAAATTGGGAATATCCAAGACAAGAAACCTTCTTCAGTATCAGTTAATCAGTAAATCGAAATGAATAATTGAAAGACTTACCTTCTTAACGTAAAACATTATCAACAGTTTCAGCACGCCCATCGAAGGAATGAGGGGACTGAAGAACGCACCAACCCTACAGGTAATCAAGTACTGGTTAAGTATGAACGATCTAACATGAAGTGCTTCGGTTTTGTTAACGTGCGAACAGAAAACAACTGAAGAATTCAGTGCAAAACGGCCTAAGTGACGATTTTTGGTGACCTTTTAAAGTACTGAGAAGTTTGGGGGTTTTGCACAGTTATATTGTTCTTTATGCTAATGATACATAGCAAACAGTTTTGTGTTTTTTCAAGGTCTCAAGAACAGAAGTGTTTTACCTCTAGCAGAGATTATGGGAATTTCTTGGCAGTTTTCTTGGTTGATTTTCTTTCCCGTAAAAAGTAAACTTAATTGGTGTTTTTTGGATGGAAAATACATTTTGATGCAAGAATAATGTTTGGCTACCTAATATGAGTTCTTGGGTCACTTTAGCATAGCGGGCAGATAGATAAGTTCGAGGTTTTGTGAAGGGAGGTCCAAAATCGCCACTTAGGCCGCTTTTCCACCGAGCTCTTCAACTATCTTTAGAAACAACGTTAAAGCGAATACGAGAGTAGCACTAAATGGTCTCTTCCATAGATAGCTGCAAAACAAATCCATTACAAATTTCAACGAAATGTTATGTTAGTTTGCCATCCTTTCTTCTGAAAAACGGGATGCGGGCGCGCAGATTTTTTTTAGTTTGATCAATATAGTTTGAACACAAAACTCTGTATTTCAGAGGTAAATAAACACAAAACTACAACAGTTTCAACAAAAATAAAAAGCTTTCGCAATCTCTTGCATGTTTGAACAATTTCAACATATCTGCTCTCAGTGCGACACTGTGAAAGGGAGAATATACCGATGAACTAATATTTTGCTATGGGGCCGTACATGAGTCGTTTTGTTTCATTAGGCACTAAAATGGTAAACTGAAAATATAAGGGGTAAACAGAATGTGTTGATTAGCACTACAAAATGCTGTAAAACATCCATTAAATTAAGACATGGTTTGACAACCTCTGGAATTTTTTGGAGAAAATTTAATCAGTAAGTTGGTGCTGGGTGTGTGTCCAATAGAAATAGCAACGCATCAGTGGTGTGGTGGAATGTTACTAGTAGCTAGAAACTGCTATCTCAAAGTTGCTAAGATTATTATGAAAAATGTGGCATCACCATTAATGACTATCATCATCACAATCATCATCATAACCTTTATCATCAACATCATCACTACATACCAGATGAGGCACTGTCCGTAAACTAACTCCAACACATTCTTTGGAATCTGAAACTGTGGCATGCCAAACCTCTTGAAAAGTTTTGTGTGCTTGTAGAGCAACCTGGGAAAATTGACATAAATTCATAAAGTTCATAAACGAAAAAAAAACTGTTTCTTGAAACTACTGCAAGAGTCCATAAACTGTCATTATAAAAGCCCAACTAAATCACAAAATTAAACGCAAAGTAAGATTTGGTTGTTTTTTCCTGCTCAATTTTAAGAACTCTAATGTTTGTATCATCTGACAAGGGCAACATTTACCAATCCAGTAAGATTTAAAGGGAACGCATTTGGTGCTGTATACTGAACCACCCCTTAACCTACAGGTATACAAAGCTATCAAATTAGCAGAGGACAAAACTAAACATTTTTGATAAACTGGGTCAAAACTAGCCTGGCAACTAACGAAATTAGGGATCCTATGACGCTTTCTGATCTGGACTTAATGTCATTTTCACAAGTCAACCTATGATGAAATAGATGAATAACACACCAGGAAACATTAATATTTTTTCTTAATGTAGTACTCTGACTGGCTTGATTGTGAGTGCACGAACAACATACATTAAGGAGGGTCAGGAGTCGTGTGACAAACGTGTACAGTGTCAGTACTAACAAGATACAGGAACCCGTTCTAGAATTCTTCAGAGACTACAAGCGGAATTTTAATAATTTTTCTAAAAGACACACTTACATCACGGAAATCTAAACGGACGTCTTCAAAATCACCCTACTGTCTGTATCGTAGACTGGTTCAACACAGGAGAAATATGTTTTAAAACTTCCACTGTCGCTTTGAAAATCTTTGATATCAACTACGTACAAACAATTGTTCAGTGTTCTCTGTCATAGTCATAGTAAGTCACAGATCTTCAAAACACTAGCCAGAATAAGAATAATTTGTCATCATGATTAGGCTGAAATGAAAACTCTTAGTTTTGCTAATTCCACTCCAAAACGATTCACATTCTGGTGTATTCAAAATTCCAACAAGTTCTAAATTTTGTACTCACTTGCGCAGTGTCTCAACTACAGCCGTATTGATAAGGATCACTACAAAGTCAATCCAAATCAACATATACATCTGTGCAGCAATCTCGTTCTCCCAAGACTACAAAGAACAGGAAAATTTTCAGTTGAAGAAAGGAACTAAAGGCAGGGTTCTCCCCAAAGCGTCCTAAGGTGGTAAAACGCCCTGCTATTTTATAAGGTATTATTGTTATGCACATTTATGCAAGTTTCCGCCCCTTTGACACTAATTTCCACATCCTTAATGGGGAGAACCCTGAAAGGTAAAGATTCACTTTATATGCAAAAACGTTACTTCGAGTATGACCAAATTCCAGATTTCTGTTATCAACCAAAGTGAACCACTTCTGATGTCAGAGCAAAACACCCTACAATTTTTCACAACATTCGATTTGTGTAGTGAATTTCATTCGATTTGTGTAGTGGCTATTCACAATGACATACAATGATCTACCGACATGCATTGCAACGAACTTGTAAGAAAACGGTTAACTTCCTAACTGCACGTTTACTAAATCCAACATCCACAGTGAAATAAAGAGCTACGTTTATGAAATACTTTCATCAGAAAATGAGACCAAACACAAGTACCACAAGTATGACAAAATCGATTTGTCCAATTTATGTAACAAAGAAACTTTTGAAAATAGCTATAAGAACAAAGTTTCTAATCTTCAAAACTTTAACAAAATGGATGTTTGCATTTTGGATTTTAAGTTTAGTCCACTGGAACAATAACAATTTTTTTCAGTTTTGCAAATTATAATCATTATCCAATACAGAAGGTAAACAACCGTTGATTTTAAGTTAGCTTTAGAAATACTATCGATGCCAATTCATTTACACACACAGATAAACATTGCAGCCCACCTTTGAACAGTCTTTATTATCCTTCGCCACGTACAAAGTGATAATCAGCACTGTCACTGATGCCAACTTCAATAACACTGACCTGCAGCCACAAAACAATGCGGACTCCCTGTCATTATTCATTGTAATTGAAAACGGGTTGCTAGGCATGTCACTTGTTCATATGGATTGATATACAAATGTTTGCTTCTAAGACCCCCTTCCTTCCCCTAAAAACTTTCTGTGTCAAAGACCTCTGTGATGAGTGTTGGTTATCTTTGTTTAGTGGATTCCGAGAACGAATGGTCAAAACAATATGCATCAACTACTTCTCAAAAAAAATGACCAAAGGCATAAACGACGTGAAAGTTTCATTATATTTGCTTACAACGTAGAGACGTAGAGTTGACATCACACTTTCGTACCTATACAAATCCACAGCTACTTGAAATCTTGGACTCCAGTCCTCCAGATTTGACAAAACTTCAAACAGATTCGGCAGAATGAGATTGAGAACTGTGATGGCCAGTGAGGGAGCTGATCGAATGATAATCTGAACAATTGGCTCTTGACCTTTTTGTATATTCTGCAAGTTAAACAAGTGTGCCTTTTCATCAACACTTGTGCATCGCTTCACCTTTTTAATGGCTAGTGTTCTTATACATACATGTCTTTTAAACAAAAATTGACGCACATTATGACTGGTGGTGCTACTTAAAACACTAAGTATTGAATTGAATTGGAGTGACTAAAGTAGCGTAATATTGATCGATAATAGTTACAGCTAATGTTGGTGTAATGTTGAGGGCCACACGATCATCAGTTTCTAGCTGTCACATGCCTTCCTTGTTAAATAACGTTGATTATTATAATTGGTTAAATTATTTCTTCACAAAAAATACAGCTGCTCATTTAATAAAAATGTAAAAAATAAAAATACTATCTAATGACAGATCCCTAAACGCAATCTTAAGAAAAATTTAACTGGCTTTCAGCTGAAGACTGATCAGCATAAATTTATTACGATTATGGGTTCCACCAGAAAGTTGCAGTACCTAGTACATCCAACATACAAACAGTACATTTATCATGCATGGTGGAACATACTGTACACTAACCCTAACACTGACCTAGTTTAACTACTTGTTAATAATCAAAAAGAAGACGACGACAAGACGAACTGCATAGGCATAGTACACGTAACAAAGCAATCTTAGATTACCACGAGTTAAAAGAAATTGGGGGAAGAAAAGAACACAATTTCATGCCGTTTCTGATTTTAACTCCATCAGTCAGACGATCAAAGACTCAAGGAATGTAAATAGTTTTAAACGTAATGTTTTTAAGATTTTAATATATATATGTACTTATGTTAATTTTTACTTATACTTATTTCTTAATTTTCGGGCTTTTTATTGTATCTTTTTAATTGCTTTGTATTTTTATAGTTTTATAGTTTTAACAATATATATCTAGTTATGAGGTCCCTTTTGAAAACCATATTTTATATGAAAAAGTTTCCTCAATAAAGATGATGATTAAAATATACAGCTATTTCCAAAAAGGTTGTCATAGTCCATAGTCGATACTGGAACCGAAAAGAACTTTGGGTACACTCTTAATGAGTGATATTGCGCCAGCAAAGGTTGTTACCTACATTGCTGTGGCATTATATGATGAACCTGCATTCCATATTTTGCAAAGTCAATGTTAACAGTAGTGATTATTTGTGTTGCTTGAATCCCACAGTTCCTTTCGGTTCCAGTATTGGACTATTGACTATGACAACCTTTTTTGAAATAGCTGTATGTCAAGTACAACAAGTAATGAATAATATACAACCTGTTAAAACACACTGTATAACTTTTTTGTTCATTGTTTCTCTAATGTGGAATATCTCAGCATTACTTAATGAACCATTGCAAATTTATCAACACTAGTACAATCTCCAACTAAAAATACAAAAATCTAAAATAATACAAATGCTAAGATAAGTTAGGTACTAACAGACTCTCCCAGCAGTAGATTCATTATTTTTTGCTGAAATATACATAGAAACAAACCAGCATTCAACACTTTCATTTAAGTAAACTAGTGCTAACATTAATCACAAAACCGCAAGAAATGTTTAAAATTATTATAACATATTATTTCAATTACAGTAAAAGCTGAACTCAGCCTTATGGCCACCCTATTAATACATTCAAACTCGTTATGGCCACGTTCTTTTAGCCTGGCAAAAAGGCCACACAATCGCTTATAACAAAACCCTGTTAGTACGGCCTCCTGTTATTACATCTAAGGGCCTGTTTACATGGAGGTGGGGTACCCCACCGTGGCGGGTTACCTGTTCAGCTTGGGTGGGTAACCCGCCTAGGTGGGGTGAGGTTTTGTAAGTATTTTCTCATGTAAACGCTCAAGGTGGGGTAACCCGCCTAGCTGGGGTGAGCCAACCGAGCTTCTGGAGGCTCATATTACAGTTATAAAGCTCGCAAAAAATCCATACAAAATGATTTCTCTCACACACCTACAGCACTATACCCTGTGAGTTATCTAAACTGCAAAGCAATTAAATCATTGTAGTTTACAATAAAGGTGTTCATGCCAATGTCTTCTGGTAAATCAGTTACAAAACAGAACGACACCCTGACAAAGTGTTGTCGTTATTACTACGGCTTGTTTTTTTTCTTGCAATTTCAAATGCTTCTTTGCCTTGAGAAGGATCATCCTTGAACTTTTTTTTAAGGTTTGTTGACCAATACTAACAAGTACTTTATGAATTGCAAGATTATTTAAAATACTTTTTACAGCTTTATCTACATTTTCAGTTGTCTATTGGAGAGAAAAGTTATTCAGGAAGTGCCATTGCAATGTGTTTGTCATTACCTTATTTGACCCAACCCCGATAACTTGATCAAACTTTGTAGCCCCTAAGTGGGGACCAATGTATATGTAATTATACTAATTATAATATATTATAACATGTATATTGCTTGATTAGTAACATCAGATAGATTGATTTTGGACTGCCATAACAAGTATTAGTTATTGAACCACAAATTTAATTTAAAAACTTTTTCAAACAAAGGAAATATTACTTTTAAATAGTGTTTTCCATATATCTCCTTAAATAACAATAGTGCGGTAACTTACTGCATCTGTGGACACCTGGACAGCAGCATAGATGGCCCACACTGACATACCCAGCAGAGTTGTGACAACAAAACTGATGAATATTCGAAGTGAGTACAGTTTGCACTTATCAAATGCTTTCCTGTTGGCGACTTTTTCTAATCTTTTCTCCTCAGCAAGCTCAGCCTACAAAGTACGACAAGATAATAACAAAGTAAAATAAACATTTACAGGTAGATCTACTCCTAACAATGTTATAGATCATGAGAAGTTTGGTAATGAGAAGAAACGAACAGCAATCTTTTAACATGAGTCACAATTTCCTCAAACTTTGTAAGATTATACCAACATTATTTTGAGGCAAAATTCTTTCAACTTTTGATGACTTTATTTTAGAAAATCCATGACCAAAAAATTCAAAATAGATCATGAAACAATTTAATTCCATGAACTGACAAAATTATGGTATTTGTTCACAAACATATCTAATTTATAAGTTTTTTCATGGTTAAATACCAAGCTCGTATTATGGGTAGTTTAAAACTTTACAGGTACATAATTATTATATACAATATATAGGCGTTATATATATATTATTGGAACAACACTGATGTAAACACTTTTTTGTCCTCAAAGTGCCAATAAACTATTATTATTATTATTATTATCATTATCATTATTATTACTATTATTATTATTATGATGATGATGATGATGATGATGATGATGATGATGAACATGTACTGTTTAACTTGAAACTTCTGATCTTCAATGCAATTAAAGTAAAATGAGAGATACATGTAAGTCTTAATATAAGGGGAACGTAAACAATTAAGATATCAAGGGCTTACATTGATATCCTGCACAATACTTTGATGCTTAATCTTAGCTGCATTCTCGTCCATCGTACAGTAGTCCCAAGATGCAAATGCTTTGTTACAGTAGGAGTAAAATGTACCACCTCCTTCAATATAGCTTTGTTGGAAGCTGGTGCTTAAACTAAAGTGTGAAAAAAAACAAATTAATTAGTAAGGGTAAATGTATAATACTGTATGCTCTTCAATGTGTTCAGAAGCATTATCTATTAAGCATGTATATGATGCCCCTCTTGGACATCCATGACACAGTCCTTCCTTTTATTGTGTGAATAGCTGATGAATACATGCACAGGCTGCGTGTCAACCATGTAATGTCCAATAAGAACTTGAATTTAGCTAAGGTTACCGTTCTTATTGGAAGAGATCAAAATATCGAAATTGAGATTTAAGCAGAACATAAAATGTACATTAAATGAGCCATCAAATTTTATTTTTTCAATACGTGTAATAGATATGGTGAACAACAGCTTTTACTGGAAATAAATGTGAACTAAGTGGCGTACTTTTAGCAGCGAATTTCTCAAAGCGCGTTTTGGCTGAAACTACAATTTATTATAAAACTCCCTGTTTTTAACCTTATATGCTGTCCATTTTGACAAACTAATTAAAAATTAAGAGCCAAAATTGTAAATCATGCTGGGGTTACAGGTTTCTTCAAATGGCTGCAAAAAAAATAATGTATACATTCAATTAAAAATCCCCAGCATGGAATAAGACTGAAACAAACTACAAATGGCAGAAATTGAAACTGACAGTCACATTAACATCTAAAAGTTAAAGGGTTTAAAGTTTATACTAAAATTGATGCTCACATTCATTTGTAAACAAAAAAAAGTTTTAAACAAATTTTTCATCATCATTTAGATAATTAATAATTTTATGACCTTTCCTAAAAGTTGATATATATCTATAGAATGTAGGTGTCCAAAGCATGTTATCAAAGTCCCTCAAGGTAAACGGAAACCTCAAGAACATGATTCTATTCAGATATTAGTTCTTAGCTCAAGGCGTGTGTCTTGGTAGGTCTGCTGCTTTCTAACAGAGATATAACTATATGTATGTCTAGTACTAACAGTAACATTTGCTGAGCATTTTGCATAATTTACAGATTTTTCAAAGTCAGCTAAAGAGCAAGGGCTCAGTCTATTCCACACAGCCGTCTAGCCACTTACTTGCTTATCATTAAAATCAAGCTGAGTAAAAAATAACAGCCGCCAACAAGGAGGTATGCCAGTGGAAGGTCGTAATGGATGTCATCTTGGGAAATGATTTTCTCTGATGGGTAATTACTGTAAAACATTATGGTTGTATTGATCCAGCCCTTAAAACAAACAAACAATACAAAACTTTTAGTTAGACTGAAAGGTCATAAACTGCATTCAAATGGCTTTGTGCATATCCATAGTTATCTGATATCAGTTAGGAGTCAGCTGCAACATTTTGGCAAAAGTCATTACTGATATAATAATTATAATGGGAGAGGTACCCCAACCTTCCTTTTTTCAAAGAGTCTCCTTTTTTTGGTACAATATCCTTTTCTCCTTTTTTACTGGCCAGAAACTCCCTTTTTTTGAAAAACTGGATAAACTTCTTCTTGTCAAGTAGTATGCTCCACGAAACAGTGACAGAGATAAATCTTACAACTTGTGCAACAATATTGCTACTGTCTCTTTCCCAGTCCCTCTTCCCCTTCCTTGTCGTCACTCTTATTATTTTTGGAGAGACCCGACTGTGGTGAGCAAAATAGGTGTGGACAGGCATTTTGGCATATCTGGGGACAGAGGAATGGTGGGGGCTCAAATGTCAGGGTCCTGTGTACTGTGAATCAAAGATGGCATCTCTTTGATACTTAAACTAGACTAACCTGGCCAGAGATAAAATCCACTGCTAACTCAGCAACTGATCTGTTGTTAGTGTAGCGATCACTTGGGATTGCAAAACATGTGCTGCCGTTGATGACAGTAGTGTTTCCCAAGTTAGTTTCAAGTCCTTTGATGATCAGTGTTGGAAGAGACACAAAGCCAAACAACAGAAAGAAGATGGCCAAATTCAAGAACATCAGCCACTTCAAGAATACAAAATATGACAGCACTCCATTTCCAAACTGGCCTGTGATAGAAAGAACTTGATTAGTGAAAGTAATCTTTGTAAAGTTTCAAATTACATATATCAGGGGCTTAATAAATTTTAGTACAGTGTACTGAAGGTGGGGGGGGGCAAGAAGAACTTTTAGGGGGGCAGACTTAAAATAATTATATATTTCAGAGAAACCACTCTTGACTGATTTATAAGTTCGGTAGGCTGTAGGTACAAAAGTCTGTGAGCAACAACTTGGCTACTGGTGCCCATGTTGACATCCCTCTATCTTTAATAATAATAATAAAAATAATAATAATAATAATAATAATAAATTTCATATAGTGCCATTTCTTAAAAACCCAACAGCACTTTACAATCGTTAAAGCCTATAAAATCTAATTAACTTACAATTACAATGTTTAATATTTTATAAATTTAAACACCACTGAAAAATATAATGAATAACTGCGCAGTATTGAGGGGAAGCTATAGCTGGTTTCTTTTAAATTGTGATTAGGGTCCGGTTGAAAAGGAATATTCAAAGAAATTTTTTTATCAGAATGAAACAAACACTGTTCCTAAGCAAGCAAGGGCCACTCTTTTGATATAGCATATGATCTGCTGTTCATGCATTGAACATTAATTCGAAAAATCAATAACTTAACATTCAATAAGTTGTAGTTCCACAAAATTACAGGGAGAGATATGGTATTACGAAGTAGAAAAAAGAGTTGTCGATCCTAAACAAAACTCATACAAACACTTTTAAACAAAAATTGTATATCGCACAAAATTTTTAAAAAACATAACTATTAGTTTATTACCTACCAATTCACAAAGTTAAATTTATTTTTTAGCCGCATTGACTGTTTTTGACAATTTTATTTTAGGAAAACACTCAGTTTTAAGCCACACCCTAACATTTTCTAAAAACACATTGTCAAGTACCTTTTACAAATAACTGGTCAAAAATGTGCATAAACTTCAAGAAGCAATCACAGCACAGTCAAAAATTGTGTATAACACACACACACTAATGTTGCGAGAACAAACATTTTAAAGAACAAATCAGATAGAAGCCTCAAAGCCAATTATCAGATTGGCCGTATCCTGAATATGGGCGAAACCCCAAGAAATTCGAGCTACCTCCAACAAAAACACTCGAGTTCACTGCTACATGTACTGGCCACATCAGTGCAGTCAACAAGAATCACGATCTGTGGCGCTGAGAAGCAGAGCTTCTCCAGGGCACTGAAGATCACGGGATGAGAAGAAGTCAATCCCCACCAAATGAATGTTGATTTTCAGAGGTGCGAGATTCCAAAAGGTTTGGAGGCTGGCATCCAAGAAGGAAGGTCTGCACATCAAATGGACTGATGAGGACGGCAAGTAAATCAGGGAGGAAATATCTAATACGCATGTGTACAGACATTTTTGTGGTTTTCGTGTTTTCCATTATCCAATTAGCAGTCACAAACATTTTGCATGCATCTTCTAGCTATATTATGCTGCACGTGATTAGAGAAGTCAACAAAAAACTCCACAAATGAAACAAATTTCAGCATCAAAACACTAAAGAACTTTGAAAAGAAGTACCATATTGTTATTTTTTGAACAGTTTAATCAGCTAGTGATGTATACTATTATTTTATGGTTGCTTTACTTAGTGTTTAACAGGAGCGAATGCATGGGCACACAGAACCCTGAATGTAGCAACAATCACCCCGACTCGATTGGATTACTTTCTATGCCATCTGACAAATGGAGTTTGAGACCTCTTTTGCTGAAAATTGGGGTAAGGAGAAACCCTGAATGTAGCAACAATTGCACCCTACTCATTTGGAGTGCTTCTGTGCCATCTGACTTAAGGTTATTGCTCACCTTGAGCGGTGTTTTTAGTTTTCCATATGTAACTCCATTAATAGGCATCGGACACCCACAAACCTATATATCAATGGAAAGCTTATAAAATTATCTGAGTGATGGTGAAAACATTTTTTTTAAATTTTAGTTTGTAAACGAATGCGAGCATCATAACTCAAACTGTTTATTCAATTTCAAGACGTCAATGCACCTGTCAGTTTCAATTTCATCCATTTTTAGTTTGTTTGTAAGATTTAGCACAATTTTTACTCTAATTCCATCCTGATGATTTTTGATTGAAGTCGTATTTAATTTTCTGCAGGTATTTAAAGAAAAATCCCCATTTTCAGCATGCAAAACTGCACCGTTTGAGTCATAAAAAATAATTGGAGCGGAATTTCAAAAAATGGCAGGACAGTTTTCATCTTTGGCTATTATTTTATCAACTTGCCAAATTTGACGGCAGGACACTAAAAATTGAGGGAGCATTTATCCTTTACATATTCGTAGTTTGAGCTAAAACATGTCTAATGAAATTCACACCTAAAATAAACCACGTGTCAAACAGTTTTACTTCCAGTAAAAACTTTCGTTCGTCATATCTTGCAAACTACTAGACGTATTGAGAAACAAATTTTTTGACTAGAAGTTCATTTCATGTGTGTTTACAATCTGCGAAAATCTCAATTTCAAAGTTTTGATCCGTTCCAACATGAATGGTAACCTTAAGTGGAGTTAGAGACCTCCATCATGGAAGTGTCGGGCATGCAGAACCCTGAATGTAGCAACGATCATGCCCTACTCGATTGGATTGCTTTCAATCTGACTAGTGGAGTTTGAGGCTTCCATCACTGAAAGGTCAGGCATGCTGAACCCTGAATGTAGCAGGGATCTTGCCCTACTCATTTTGAATGCTTTCTGTGCCATCTGACTAGTGGAGTTTGAGACCGTCATTGCCGAAGTGTCGATGTTGCCATTATTAGGCTTTATGTCTTATTCAGTTGCATTAATTTGCAATACTTTCTATCTTCATCATTTTGTCAAGGTGTGGTCTAATTGTGGGTGACATATTTTTACTTGCCAAATTTGAGGGCTCAGATTTATTTTCAGAAAAACTCCTTTTTAAGCCAAAACCCCCAACTCCACATGGATTTGCATTCAAGATTTAAAAATTATGTAAAAAAATGGTGCAGCTCAAGAGTGAATAACTACATGTACGATCCATAATATTAGATACTACTACACACAATCATGTACCTTCAACTTGCTTGAAATGGCCTTTCCACAGTTCAACAGAGTGGACCCCTTCCTTTATGCTTGACATGCACATTGAGAAAGACTGAAACAAAGAGACACAAGATTTATACACACTTGACACCAATTACCAGCTTTTCATAAACATTTACTTCTGACAGTGATGCAACAATGATGAACAGTTAACTGCACCCCATTCACAAACAAAAATGTTTCAACTAAATTTTCAGATAATAACATTATCGCTTCAAAAGCCCAATTCTTAGAGCAAGACAGGCAGCACACAATCAGGAGCCTTGCAAAAAGCCAACTTGGCACATAGTAAGTGTGCAGATCAAAAACAAAAATCAATATGTCGTCACACTGAAAAAATTTATGATTGCACAGGTGAAGTTCCGCTAGGTGTCGTATGCTCTGATGACACTGGGTTAATGTCATGATCTACCTTTAGAGTATCAAACAGGGAGGGGATCTACTTATTGTGACCATCACCCATTTAGATTTTCTTGTGAAAAAAATCCAAATGCTCTTCACCTGCCCCCAACCTCCAGGGTAACAGTAGCAAGGGCTAAACTATCTCTGTACACCCTGGAACATCAGGGTTCTCCCCAGAAAGGATGTTAAAATTAGTGTCAGGGGGCGGGAATTTGCAAGGCTCCTGATTGTGTGCTGCCTGTCTTGCTAGGATGCTTTCGGGAGAACCCTGAACATGATGATCATAAAAAACACTTTCAAATAACAAACACAGTGGATGTTCAAAGTTTACAGATCTAGACACCTAACTCACCATAGCTACACGAAGTTTGAATGCCTTCCAGCAGGATATTCTCTTAGGCCCCCTCTGCTTCCTTGAATTCCTATGGAATTTAAACAACATGGTTCAGTTTGGAAATTTGAAGGGGTCTCTTAAAACTGAATGATCAGTTCAATACTTGAAACCAAACTTAAGGATCAGTCACTTAAAAGTTGTGCTTCACTTCAATACTGTAGCTATTATTATTATTATCTTATTTTAACTAGTTCGACTGTCTTAAATTATCACATCCTTCTTTGGTTGTATTTTTTTGAAAAATGCAGTATCATACTATAATAATAAATTATTTTATTCTAAACATTAGATTTCAGATTCGTAGGCCAATAACTAAGCAGCCTAGGAACCTTAAGGCTTTATATGGAAACATACATTGTATGGAAACATATATGGAAACATTTGACTTTTTCCATAGCAATAAAATTAGTACTAACATGTAGACCAGATAAAATCCTGAATTTGCACCCAGCTGTATTACATGTTATGTAGGTTTTTCAATTCAATTTTTCATGACCATCATAAAGCCAAAAATCTCAAAATAATAAAAGCAAGACCCAAATAATGTCAAAAACAATGGAAATATAAAAAACTGTTTTCAAGAGCCTGATCACTGGAGGTGTTATCTAAAAGCAAGACCTTTCGTAGACAAAACAATTTAATACACACCACACTATTTTAAGAAAACAAACTCAAATAAAATTTTTATTTATAAATTTAAGGTTTTGAAAACTCCAGACCTGCTCATAAAATAGTTAACTTGTGTCTTAGTTTAAATAACAGAATATTATATGGCAAAGTCCTTTGTACAGTTTTTATAAGTCAAAATGGATCAGATTGAATGTAATACACTGACCAATAAAAACAAACAGTTACCGTTGAACTTGGCATCTGCTAAGCCATTCAAAGTTAATACTTGTGATTAAACAACCATGACTCACAAACAATAACCCTTGAAAGCTCTGAGTGGGCATGTCAGTTCACTCAGACAACAATAATTAATTAAAATTAATATCTATTTCCCATTTCTTTTGCTGTATTGGGAACCCCAAATTGTTAATGAAAATCATAGGAATAATTGCTTAAGTTCAAGACATTCGTTGTTTGGTCTCTTTTTTCAAAATAAACATACACGTATGTGCAGCAAATAAGGTCCAAAAATAAGTGTCTGTCCTCACGCATGGAGGTGAAAACATTTGTCAAATGTTATCTTCAATAAGTTCATATGAGACATTTAAAACAGTAAACAGTTGCTCAGACCAAATTCACACAATGAATGCACACCTGCCAAACTTCACACAATTGACATGAAAGTCCTGCAGTTTACTTGAACTTCACGCACAAATTTTCCATACATTTTTTATACATGTAAGTTCACGCATTTCCTTTTCAGTTGCTCACCATACATTTCCTTGATATTGCAGCAATTACTACTCAGATTCACGCATTTTACTTACTCAAACTTGGCAGCTATGTTCATACCAAAATGGACACATGATAATATAGTCAACCAACCACAACCATGATGCAAATTAAAGATTTTGTGAGATCTGATAAATAAAATGTATAAGCTGCTTAGTTTCAGGCCTACAAAATGAAGTTCTTCCCACTTCTTATCATTAATAACAAATTTTGTAGGCTCTTAATTGATACTTTGATGCTTGGACTGTACACACACCAGTTTTAACCAGTAACCAGAAAGCCAGGGAGTAAACTTCAAATTCATTATTAATAAAAATTAACATTGGTTTCATATATTAATTAAAATTTTGATAATTATTTTTAAAAATTAATTATTTTAAAAACAACTACTAAAGTCACTAAACAATACTGACATTAAAAATTATATAGATTGATCTAGCATGTTTTTAGATGCTTAGATATATTTCCATTGTTTTGTTTGCATTTAGTCCTTCCAATATTTACGTGTAGTTTCACTCTTTGACAAGAACTGTATTTTTTATAAAATGTGATATAAGCTTTACTCAGAATACACTGTCTATGCTTTGAGTTAGGTAAAGTTTGTGCCGTTGAGAAGTGTAAACCTGTCAAACCAGTTTAAGAGGAATATGTTAACATAAACTTGTAAATGTTCTTGGAAAATTATATTCAGTTCTGCTCCACAAGTCATCATGTTGAGTTGTTTGTTTTGTGGCTTCCACATTTAATTTCATTTTATATTTAAATATTTTCACCTCCATTCACCCAGCCACATCAGGGATAACAAACATTTATCTCACACCAGTTGAAAATACCCCTGGCATATTATAAGAGGTTTGGATATGCTTATGATCCAGGGGGGTCATGGCTTGAATAAGATGTTTCCAATCAGGCTTTTTCCTTAAAAGTTAGTCATACATCTAGTTTCAAAATGACTGAGCACCAAAACGCTTGAGACAACAATGACATACCACAACCTGATCATATACAGCTCTTAATTAAGAGACCCATGACACTTGCATGTTTTAGATGAGTCTTGAGCAGTTTAACTCCTGGTAAGATAAGTTTGAGATTTTTCAGACGAATGCAGTTCACCATTCCTTTTGGTTGGCCATTTTGAAACCAGTGATAATTTCTGCTAGTTGGTGGCTAAGTTTTTTTTTTATGAAGAAATATATAGTTGACTAAATAAGTACTTCCAGCCACATATCCCAGAAAAGCATAAAATGAACATAATTTATATAATACATTTATATATAGATTACATGTTATTACTTGTAGCACAATACTGGGCATTATTTTAGTCATTCCAAGCAGTTTTAAAACTTAATTTGAAACTTGAAAATGTTTGAAACTCATAAAGTTAATACTCTGACGGTGACTGTACTTAGATTAGGGGGTGGAGGGTGGGGAAGAAATTCTATTCCGCAGAATCTCTTTTTCAGAAAAGGCAAATTTATCACTTCAGATCTCAATGCAATCCTTGTGTATTAATTTAGAAAACAGAAAAAAATTAATACAACTAGCTTCAAGCTGCAAACATCATGTAAACTTAGTGCTAGTGCAAAACTAAGGAAAAATGTTTATTGTACCCTAGTTGAGTTTTATGGAGCAAAAAGGAAAAACTCAGCAATTTGAAACAAACTTTCCAATTTCTGCACCAAAGCCAAAAATCCTCCATAAGCATCGGAATACTTCATGTTTAAACTTACTGGGATTCATTACTGGTGTTTACATTTCGAAATTCGAGATAGCAGACTATTTTCAGCAGCAGTGAAATTTAAGACACTACTTACTGGGACTCTACATCTTATTTGGCCTCACTTCCTCATTCTCGTAAGTCACACTTCAATCAATCATTCAATGGTCCTTGTATTTGAATATCACAACAAAACAGTATTTTCTTCAATAATATTCTTACTTTCCAAAACAATATATTTAAGACATTAAATACATCCGTAAAATCTTCCGTAAGTTTGATTAAATTATGCTGTGAACTTATTGAACGTATACAACGCTAGCAAGTATTACACCATTCGCTTTTTTTATTTTTTGGGGAACAGCAGTTGTGATTCAAGTACCATACGAAAATTTGCAGGAAATGCAATTGTAATAGGTCTCTGAAGAAGAGACCTAGCCAAAACCCAAATATTGCTCATGTACTCGTTGTAAATATACCTGTATTGCCTGCGATCTTTCATGGGAACTGGCAGAGATCTCACAGTCTGTCCAGCATCTTCTTCATCACCATCGACTGCATCCATATTGACAACTTCAACATTCTCTCTCGAGGAACCGGTTAAGTCTGATTTTCTTCGAATTGATCGTCTTCTGACGCTAGCCCCACGACCTGATTCTTTGAAAGATCTGCTTCGACTTGGAAGTTCATTGAAGTAGTTGTTTGATCTGCTGCGGCTTCTATTCAATCCGTGCGGATCAACTGTTAACGTATAAACACAAAATTTAAAAAAACATTTCAGTGATTTTCACCCGGGAAATCGTGATCAGAACGAACGAACCGTACAACATTTATTAATCACTATCTAGATTGTGTTTTTCCCTCGTCTTCTCTGTTGCTCAGTACATATTAAGTTAAACAAGGAAGGCATATTTATTTGCGAAACTTGTTGAAGGCAACTCATATTCTTACCATTATTCGTGGCTTCCGAACCCCATCCCGCTGGTTGCATTTCGATCGCCGTCGTCATGTTGTTATTCACAGTGCCAAGCGGCTCAGGACTAACTCTGCGTCCGTTCATTTCATATTCAAAATAGAAAATAGGTTAGTCTTGTTTTTTGCTTTTGGTCATATTTACCCAGACAAATAAAAAGCATTTCTTTTACTCAAATCCCTCGAGCTCTGCATTTCCCTCATATTCACCTCGACAGCCGCTTGCGACAATTACAAAAGGCCTAACAAAGCCTTTGATTGGTTCCTTTTCTAACAGCAATTCTCATTGGTTCTAATGTTACTACGAAAGTGACGCTGTTTTGTCACGAACAATTAACCCAAACAATAAAAGGATAAAAGTTTTGCAGTCCTTTGAGGTATCTCCAGGACACCGAATAAATACAAACAAAACAGAAACAGTTTTCAGATGTGATCATGAATCTAATAAATTCGCATTTGTTGCGTGTTAGATTGGAATACTTTTGTAATGATGGCAAAATTACGTGTTTTTGTATCAAACGATTTCATGTTTATTTTTAGAGACAACACAAACGCGTAGTATGACAACTTGTCACAAGAGCCACAGTACAACAACGTCATTAATTTTAAAATACTCGTCGCGATGACATTGCAAAGCTGATAGGGGCTTACTTTTGAACAATACGGCTATTGATTAGCAATTTCCACGGGCCATAACCAAAGCGTTCCCTGACTGCACCTGTGCAATTTGTAACACGAGAGGCCACGTATGTTCGAAAACAAACTTCTTGAGATAAGTATAATTATTGTTATATAACTATGTGTATGTCGCACAAACAGAAAGTATTTTCATTGGACGATACAACTTGGGGATACAAACAATAAATGAACAGTCATTTGAAGAGTGCGACAATAGGGTTTGCGGTGCTACTCAGTATTTTATACGGAATCTCGGTAAATAAAATTCCATATCGCGTTATTGCGGGTAAGACCTATCTTCTTGCGTTGATCCATGTTTGTTTTTGTCTGTTTGTTTGGTTGGTTATTAGCGGTGTTGCGTTATTCAGACCCCAACCCCCTCTCAATTGCCCCCTCTTAGAACAACGTTTTTTTCTTAAAAGACATAACAACAAAAAGACAATAAAAGATCCAAAATGCTGCTTTTCGTGTTTGCCGTGGTCGCCCGTTGATGAATATACGTCGTTTACGCCCTTTCTAATGCTTGTGAGGGGTAATGGCTTAGAGCAATAGACCCTTTTCACGGGTTCTTGAGGCAACTGAAAACCTGACGTTAGCACTCTGTAAGAGTCAGAAATGGAAGAGCAGGTAAAAGTTAGTAAGTAACGAAAATTTGGGTTTTTAATTATGAAAACTGTGGCACTGGTATAGTTTTTAAAGTCTGGAAATTGGAGAGGGCATGCGATGCCCTCCTAGCCTCGATCGCTTTTAGATTTTCTAATTGTTTTTAAAAACCTCACTAAAGTTTTCGGTACCGACTTACAAACTTTCACGTGCTCTTTCCATTTCTGACGCTGACAAAGTGCCTAACGCCAGGTTTGCAATTGCCTCAATAACCGTGAAAAGGGTCTAAGGAACACCCAAAACTACGTTTAAGATAATCGGTTCTTGGCTTGGCTACTTGTAGAATTCTCTCAGAATTTCGGATATTACATATATACGAAAGGTCAAGGTTCCCTACCCTACCACTTCTAACTAGCAAGGGTGGTCCCAGTGTATAAAAAGGGGTCCCAATAATGTCTCAACAACTATCGACCAATATCCTTGTTATCAAACTTCAATAGAATACTAGAAAAACTAATGTTCAAAAGACTCAATGCCTTCATTGTTAATAACAGTATACTCTATAACAAGCAATTTGGGTTTAGGTAATCACCAAATTATAGTTGGTCTCGGATTTTTCAGTCTCGGATTTTTACAGTCTCGGATTTTCAGTCTCGGATTTTAGTCA
>JAOBRG010044674.1:9274-22105 GCA_027574985.1 Umimayanthus nakama | reverse complement strand
CTTTATCTTTGTCAGAAGCTTCTGGTGGGGCACACTATCGAACGCTTTGGTAAAGTCGAGAAAGATGATATCTGTTTGCCCATGCTGGTCAAGAGTCCTTGCCCACTCATGTGCTGTTGAGGTTAGTTGGGTTTCGCATGAGAGCCCCTTTCTAAAGCCCTGCTGGTGGTGTAGTGTTAACCATAACGCTCAAAACATGACGAAAAGTTAACGCTTGAAACGTCACCCAGGGCTAACGCTCGAAACATGACGAAGGACAAACGCTCGAAATGTGACGAAGGGTCAACGCTCCGCGAAACGTCACGAAGGGCTAACGCTCGAAACGTCACGAAGGGCTAACGCTCGAAACGTCACGAAGGGCTAACACTCTCGAAACGTTAAGCCTGGTTTCCATATGGTCAAAACAGTCGGCGATCGAGATCGGCGACCGATTAACCGGAAGAACTCTGATGACCTCCGATGATCGCCGACTCCAAAAGACTCATGTTTCCAATGACATTCCGTGATCGCCGATCGGTTCTCGATTTTGGCACACTTTTTGTTTGAAAATGGCGGCAGTAAATCGTAAGCAGTTGTTGCGCTGTCAACTCGCTCTTCCTGTTAGCTATATAAGGTTAAGGCGACGAAGGAATAAGAGAAAAAGGAAACACAAGTTCTGGATTCGCGAAATATTTATCCAAAGACGTTTACATGGCCATTTTCACATGCTATTTGACGAACTGTTAGGTAAGTTTAATCTGACGCACGTAATTCATAAGTATTTCATCATCAATTTTGAGGCCAGTTCCCTCGTTCGGCGCAATGTCTACATTGGAGTTTTAGAGCGAAAATCCCGCGGTTGCTGATCTCAAGTTTGATTGGACACTGAAAAGCACGTGCTTCTGACGTATTTCAAATAAGACAATAGGCTATCGCAGACCGTCGCCGACAAATGTTCCCATTAAAAATAGTTGTGATCGGCGACGTTGTAATGGTCGGAAAAGTAGAACTGGGTTCTACTCTTCCGATCGTTAAGATTGTACGTCGCAGACGCTGATATAAGCGTTTCCACATGTCGGCGATGAGTCGCCGACCGGTCGCCGATCGCGATCGCCGACTGATTTTATGATATGGAAACCAGGCTTTAGTTACAACACAAAACTACACAGGCGAAAAACATACCATATCAACCTTTATTGGTCAAACCCGCCATATTCAACTTACTTGGCCAACCGAAGAAAAACAAGATATTTTTGAAAACTAGTCTTCCAATTTAAAATCAGTTGTCATAAGCAGGATCAGGGTTGTACAGCCAAGATAGCGTGTTTATTCGAATAAGAATTTTAAGGTGAGCGCTTTTTTTGTCATTTTCAGTTATATATTTTCAGTAACTTTTTTTTCCATCAACAAACTATTAATAAATAAAGAACACTGATCAAACTTTGTACCGAGTATTTTTGACATTTCTAGGGGGTGGTGCAAAGGGCCCGTTTTTGGGGTGGTCGCCTATTCGAGGTTGCATGGGCGCTCATTCGAATAAATACCGTAACAACCTATACCAAACTTGGGTTGGGGTTCGTTTGCGGATCTGACGGTATGGTGGAGGGAGTGTTGGCATATCGACTTGGAATCAAGACGTTCACATGGAACCATGGATAGATATAAATTTCTTATCACTTAAATAAGCCAGTTTCACAATCATGCGCAGTACGTACAAGCGGTTTATTTGGCGGACAACACGTCCTGTAAACACAGCAGATTGTATGAATGAGTTGAGATATTTATAAATACATAATAGAAAAATGTCAATTCTAAAACATTTTGAACAATCTGCCATTTTTAGAGCATGTGTAGCCCGCCAAACAAAACGCTTGTACCTACTGCGCATGATTGTGAAACTTGCTTATTCATTTAAGCAGAAGGGCGGGGAAAGTAGGGTGAAACCCAGAGATGTCAGAACTCTACCGTTTTATTCGTGAGGAGGGGTTGTAAAAACGAGAGACCGGGGATTTTACGGTCATTGATGTTGACTACCTAATACATTTAGGCCAGGAACCGAGGAAGGGGGAGAAGGTGGGGAGAGCCGACTTAAATCCAGAGTTGTTCTCCGCAGAGGCTTCGAAAAAGAAAGACAAAGAAAGCAGGGCGTGCAGGGGATCACGCTTTATTTCACTTTTCCAGACTGAGATCCCCAGCGCGCTCATCATTCTCTTTCCCAGTCCTCAAACAGTATATTCGTCGCTCTCGCTAGGGAACCTTTGCATGGGAGAATGGTTCTATCCATACCCTGAATATCTTTTTTATTGGTGACAAGAAGTCTTGTGGAGCGAGAGAGCAGAGTTTTTTGTTTTCGATCAATCTTTGACTTGGTATTCGATATTAAGTGGGAAAGGAAAGGGAAGGGGTGGATTTGGGCAAAAATTGTCTTCCCTGGTCAGTTTTTACGAAACAGAAAACATGAAAGGCAATTTTTGTTTTTTATTACTGAGCCAGTAAACGTCATTGTGACAATTGATTACAATAGCAATTGTATTTAAGTAACTAAAATTGCCTGCACTATCTATTTACAGCTTAGAATATTGCAGGAAAGCTTATTTCTTTAGTCCTTGGTGCTCGCACACCGTAGAAACAAACTGAGCGGGTCAGTACAAGTGAGTTAATAACCAGTAATAATGATGAAAATTAAATTAATTACTGTGAAAATTATAGCACACTCAGAAATAATTCTGATTACAAAAGTATGTCATTAAAATCAAATTATACACGTTTTGCTTCAAAATAATTGCTTACAAATATAGCTCAAAATCAGGGCACCAAAATTAAACACATGTGTCAAGATACAAAATTATACAGCTTTTAAAACATGTCAATTCACAATCAAGAAAAATGATGATTCGTTTTTGCTTTACTTGGCTTTTGAGCAAAGTAGCTGGAGGTTTTGATTGTTTTGACTTCAGGAAGAACATAACATTTAAAGTCTTTTCAGTTGACCACTGTAGTCTACCATACATTTCTATAACCCTATCTTATAAAACGACATTTTTTATAAACTATAAACCATGTGAATATTTGTCGGAGTCGAAAACGAAAAAAACTGACAAGGGGTGGGGTTGGGGGATTGCAGCTGTGGCTAGATGGAAAACTTGTGCATGTATTGTTTAGCTTGAGATGTAAACCCAGTTTTTTTTGTATAGATCTATGAGACACGGGTTTCGGCTTTTCCAAATCTATCCCTCCAACGCTTTTTCTTGTTCTACACCAACAGATTAAATTCAGCACACAACTTATGTTAACATTTTTCCAGACGACACAACCGGTATGGTGACTTTTTACCTAACTGCTAACTGCTACTTCTTTTTCGAGTTTCCCTTCTGTTAAACAAAGCATACGAAATACAAGTGCGAGACTTTTGCGCAAATTTTATAATGAGTGCAATATAAAAACATCTGCGACTGAACTAAGAACCGAACCTATAAAAAGCATGCTTTGTATATAAAACAAAGACTGACAGAGTCAATAGCCGTATTACAACTTGAGTGAGTCTTGTCCGTATTTTGATATCCGTCGTTGCAGCTTTTAGTTTTCAAACGAATTTCCACGCCGACCAAGCGTTACCTTGAACACATGACCACAGCTTGTGCAACACGGCAGCGCCTTTTCTTCCTTCTTAGGGATATACCAGCAGCGGAGGCAGCGAATACGGTACTTTTTGTAGCGGATCCCGCAGGCGTTGCACAGGGGGGTACCATCCTCCGCGTCCCTCCAAAGCGGGGTCTTAATCGTAGCGCACGACGCGCATTCCTTCTCAACATGGATCGGGGCAACTCCGAGATCGTCGTCAAAAAAGCTTCCATCTGTACTAACGTCTCCGGGGGAGCTACTCATTTTGTAGATTGAATGATTAAATTTTGGAGAAGAGCTTCTCCTCTGTGCATTCTTGTTGCCGTTGCTATTGCGCCGTTTTTTCTTGGCGGAGAAACAACAGTTGATAATCAGCTGGGCTTTGGTGTCCGTCTTGCGGTTGCGCTTCACACTCGTTTTCAACTGAAGTGTGACCCCCCTGAAGTTAGGATCGCTATGGTTTGCGCTCCTGACAGGTCTAAGGGGCTTTCTGGGACTGATTCGCTTTTCAAAGGTCTTCTGGGGTGTTTTCAGGTAACATTTAGCACGGTCAAGCCCGGTGAAGTAGCTACTTGAATACTCTGTTTCCTTTGTATAGGTTTGAGATTGCGATGAATTCGAACTATCTTCGCTGCTGTATTTAAAACAAAGAAGAAAAGTTTCACTTTTAGTCTGATAAAAATGGTTCTTTTGAATAAACTCATGTACTTACTAATCAACACGGTTTAGAAAACCTTTTCACAAAATATAAAAAACCTTGTGAAACATGTAGTTGGGTACACTTGCAAGCCAAATGAAGTAAACAATTGATGTGCATATCAACGAGCAACCGAAGCAAAAACTTATGTTTTATAGTATATCGATTTAATATAGTTCCTTTCGCATTTTGTCCTTTCAAAAAGGAGAAACAAAATATGTAATTTTATGATACTGCGAAACTCCAAAAACCTGACGCGGGCATGAAATCTGAAGCCTTTCGGCCATCTTTGAATTGAATGTGTTCATTTGCAAACTTAAGCAAAAAACCGAAAAGGTTGTAGTTTTCTTCTTCCATTATTTAACGACATTTATTCTTCGCTTAGCAAAACTCTATCACCAAAACATCTTGTTGACTGGCTTCGCATTTCAGTACAGTCGTCTTGCTTCAAGAAGCATAAGTTTTGTTTGATCAAACTGGTACAGAAAGATGGCGAGTGTAAAAATCAGCCGGATAGAAACAATGGAAAGTGTGCTTGGAAAAATAAAAAATGTGTGTGTAATCCAGATGGCATCGTTTTAAAACATAACTGAAGTTCAAGAAAAACAGAACAGCTTAAGGAATAGTTTGGATAATACTACTTACCAAAATAAAAGAGATGATGCGTTCGAGAAATCATCATCATTGTACTCCACTCTCGAAGGCGATTTACGAACTTCAAGTTTGCCACTCTTAGTCTTGTCTTGTAAGAGAGAAATTGGATCGTAGGTAGCCCCTTTCATGTTAGGAAAGAACCCTTCATATCTACGAAGATCTGGCAGAGATGCCGGCACAAAATTTGTCGAGTAAATCAGATGGTTTTGAAAAAAAGATGCCATACTTTGTTGTACAAGATGTCTATCGTACAAAGGATCAAACTCAACTGAATTCGATGTGCAGAGAAGGAGGTTTGAGTTCCCCGCCACTCACAAGCAGCCAATCAGAACGCAGCAATGTGGCGCCAACTCCGGAACGCACGTCGGCAGCCCGCCAAAATCTCCCTCCATTTGTCCAAGGGTCAAAATGGGTGTGAAATCATAGTTGAACAAACCCTGATTATCCTATTCAAAAAACCTGAAGACTCACAGGATAATTCTATAATGGAATGTTCAGTTATTTACCGGTGTTGTTTACTACAACCATAAACGTCTTCAGCTCTGACCGTGAAGTTAACTGCTAAGATTTTAGTTTGCCCCTCAATTTATTCTGGCCAGCGGTTTGCTAGCTGACTACTACACATTTCCTGTAGGTTTTTCCAATGTCAAATGAAACTGTCTTTGTATACTTGGCTGTTTGTTCGCAAAAAGTGTGAATACTCAAGGGGGTTGTACGTTGATACCGTCTTATAGCCTTGTGATGCCAATGTCAGTGAAGATTTTGTAAAAATTGAAAATGGTGGGATGGGGTGATGGGGAGTGTGCTTTTTATTGGGGGGGGGATATGAAAGTACTGAGGCGCCACCATGCAGCTATTAAAATTTTTCTTGTTTTAGTCCTATTTTAAATAGCAAATACCTATTTAAGAGTTAAAAATTTGATTGAGCCCAACCACGGAAATGTATGCTCCCAACAACGGAAATGTATGCTCCCTAGACGCCTGTTTCAAAGATTCCGATGTGGGTGAAGCCGGGGCGGTCGAAGTCCAAGAGTTCAGAAGGAATCGAACAGCAATCAACGGAAACGAAATTCCTAGCTATTATTATTATTATTGTTATTATTATTTCTATTATTATTATCATTATTATTGTTATACCATTATCAATACTATTATTATTGCTATTATCATTATCATTATCATTATTTTTATTATTTTTATAATTAATATTAATATTGCTACTATAACTATTACTATTGTCATTTTATTATTATTATTATTATTATTATTATAGTTATTATTATTATTATTATTATAGTTATTATTATTATTATTATTATTATTATAGTTATTATTATTATTATTATTATTATTATTATTATTACTATTATCACCTATTTTATTATTGGTACATCAACGAGTATTGTGTTTGCAATGTAACTGATATACACACGAACGTTTTTACTTTTCTTAATAAAAATCTGTTATTTTCCTCAAACTCGATTGTGTTCTCAGGCGCAGATAACTGACAGCAGCACTGAAAATTCAAATTCCGGCCCCCTTTTCTCGAACTTGGCTTATTGCCCCCTTTTCTGAAATTTCTGGATCCGCTCCTGATTGTGCGTTGAAATACTGAAAACTTTTCGTCGGCTGATTGATCACAAGTTAGGTATTTTTTCGGTATATTTGCAGTATTTTATTAGTTACTTCCTATACTGTTGTTGTTCTTATGAGTTCTTTAAAAAATAAGAACAGCTTAAAACAATTGGGGCTGAAACTTCCCAAACTTCACAAAACTCTCATTTCAGTCGTTTTCTTATAAATCTTTTAAAATAATTCCGTCAAAAGGGGGGACCGGGCCCCCTGGGCCCCTCCCCTAAATCCGCTACTGCAAGTCACGTGTACGTGGCCAAAATTAACTGGTTCTTATATAATAGTCTGCTTGCAGGCGGTGGACGGTGTTTATATCGCGGAAAACTCGCAGTGCAGCTATTGCCGCCGCCATCTTTGATTTAGGCCGCGCGAACCTGGGAAGGTTCAGTTCTTGGCTATTGTTTCTCGCTTTACTCTTTCATACTTCAATCAAAGAAGCAGAGTTTTAGCTTAACTTTATTCAAGAAATAGTGATTATAAAGTTAGTTCGTTATAAAAATATCTCAACGTGAATTTATACTCTTTGGCGGTCGGATCAAAATGCTCACGACTGACCTCTTCAGAGATGCGGACGTCCGAGAAAAAAGGTTAATTTGATGTATCAGCCAATAACAGCATCGGTCTACTTTTGATCCGTTGCGGCTTTAAGCTTTTTACTTGTGTTATTTTATTTTCAAGCCGTGCCTTCATATTTAGTCTGCAGGTTATACCTGATATCCCTGGCACGTCTTATGCACCAGTCATTTGAAACCCCCGCACCCCCCACCTCGGGGATAGCGGGGACATTCACTTTTTCTTGTTGTGAAACTAAGTGAAATAATCGGTCCCCAGGGCAAAATTTCAAAATGAACAGCCCCGCCCCCGGGGATACTACTTTTTTGGCTAGTACAAAAGCTCTATAAAACTTCGATATTAAAAAAACTTTATCAACGAAAATTTAGTTTAATAAAACAACAAAACAGTGCATTTATCTTTGATTTTAACTTCGAGAGATGACGAACGCTTCAGCCTCTTCACCCAACGGCTATGACTATACCGCGTGATCACTCGATATATATCAATTTCAACAGAAATACGTTCGTTGGAATATAATTCAAATGTACTACAAAAAGCAAGCCGAGATCGCGAGACTCTTTGAAAATATATATATGGGACATATCAGCACACAAACTAGACAATGAAACACACTGAAGCGTGATAATCTCATTTAAAACAATAAATTTGCATTTATATTTGCTATGGTCGTATGGGTAGCTGACCAAATAAATGACTCAAACCACCTACCTTTGCTAATGAGGCTTGAAAAGGGTGATGCTCGATTTACCAAGTGAGGTGCCATCGTTCATTGTTTCATAGTGACAGTACATTGTTGCGTTCTTTGTGACCCAACTCAGGGCTCCGTTGTCACTTGGTATATCGAACACGACCCCTTGAAAAGGAGTCGGCTATGACGGCCTTCTTAATATCTCTTTTCCAAATTTTAAAAAGCATCTTCAAGCATCCACCGGCTTCTGTTTGTCCTTGTGCAACAATTTATGTCAAGTCACGGTCCCAAAAACAAACTCTATTGTGGCGCGAAAACGTCGTTGAATGCCCCGCTAATCCCCCGGATAAGTCCCCGCATCGAGGGGCAAGGAAATGAAACTATAGTGAAGTCCCCGCACCCCGGGGCCATAAAAGATGGTGAGAATCGGGTGAACACCCCCGCCTGCCCCCGCCTATGCCCGAGGTGGGGGGGTCGGGGGTTTCAAATGACCGGTGCATTACACATTATAAGAAACATACATACATACATACATACCTATTTACCTACCTACCTACATACATACCTACATACATACATACATACATACATACACACCTACCTACCTCCCTACCTACATACATACATACATACATACAAACATACATACATACATAAACACATATATTCATACATACATGCACACACACATACATAAACACATAAGCACATACATACATACAATTTGTAACTGTATAATACCCAGAAAATCTTCAAAACTTTAATAGACAACGCGAAACATGAGGGAGTCGCTAGCCCTGTGTCCGGGCTTGAAGTTAGGATTTTTTGCGACAAAAGGAGGCCCTTTTTGTCAAATTTCTGCAGACACCTATTGGAAAATCCATCGAGTCATATAAATATATGTATGTATTCGTAAACACTACGTTCACACATAAAAACATACATACATACGCTTACAAATACTAACAACCGCGCAAACTATTTCACGAAGTTACTAACCTTCTTCTACAATGCTAATGAATCGTTTGGTCAGTTTTTCTAACGCAGACTGAGGTGGGTTAGATTGGTTTCCAACGCTGAGCTAAAAACAAAACGGACAGCCCAATTGTGTACAACGTACAATGCCACAAAATAGTTTGATCAGCATATCAAGCAATCTAAAGACATTCCTGTGACCATAATAAATTATATTACTTTTATTATTGCTTATTGAAGATTGGTAGGTTGCAGCGTTCTTAGAATATATTGTCCTTATATCTGGAAAAGCACTAGTGTTATGTTTAGTGTGAGGGTTAATGTTTGGTAAGGATTAGCATTAACGATTGGTTTTAAGCTCTCAAACTTTACTAAGCTCTAGCATTTACCCGAGCAAGCTATCACGACAAACGGCTATTTCTTAGGACATTAAATGAATGGGTTTGATCATGTAAAAGCTGTATAAATAAAATAAATAAATAGATCAACAAAAGTTAATATGGTATATTTTTCGCCTGTGGGATATAGTGTTTAGCTGACGTTTCGAGCGCTAGCCCTTCGTCGGAGCAGACCGAGGGATTGTTGGGAAATCAGTGTTTAAATATTGGTAATAAATTTATATGGATCGAAAAGACAAGTTTTGCCATTGGTTGAAATTAATAGTATCGAATTGGTCAAAAACATGTTCGAAACTAAGCGAGTGAAAATCGTTCATTGACCCCGTTGGGAGCCAAGGTCCGGAGTTTGAAAACTAGTCTCTGTTCTTTCCTTTTTTGGGTTTCATTATTCCCAGAGTGTAAGTATGAGTGTGAATGGCCCGGGAGATTGAAATGCCTAGCCACGCGTTTAGACAGGTCCGATCCTTTGTTCGCGAAAGCGATCACCTAATTTACGGCCGGATTCTCCAATGTAGAGTTTGTTGCAGAGACATTAACCTTACACAAAACCTTACGACGATTTTTCATTTCTATGTTAGGACGTTCTTCGACGTTGACAATGCTAAAGCGCAAACAGAATATAAAAGTAATGAGGCGCCATCAAACCATTAAAGTTCGTGAACATCAGCACGTGAAACAATAACTTAAGCAGATGAAGTAGTCTTGAAGAGTACCTCATAGAGAACAGCTACCACGGCCAATCCATTCTCTCCTTTAGCAGCCTCATCAAACGTAGAGTAGTGCTTGTTATCCCAAAACACCATATGCAGCTGATGAAAGGTTGCTAAATGTTAGAAGCGGTCGCGTAGCAAGTGCAGATTTGCGACGCACAGCGGTATAATACAATGACCAACCAGAGCTGAAAGAAAAGCTGTGAGCAGTACCAATCCTTTAAGCACAACAACAACAACCACTCTGACTGTGTATATACAACAAATACTGAAGGGTTATGGCTTGTCAAAATTAAGGTACCAAGGAACCAAACAACATTAAACTAATTTGAATATTAGGTCGGAAACACACAATAGGCGCAAACATAATACAGAACACAAGTATCTGGCTAACCGTACATAGATGTTGCATAACGTTGCAGTACAGAGCCCTCTTGTGGTCTCTTTGTTTGTATGTTACAGATTTGCTGGGCCTATCTACCCATACCCAACCCTTGATAAATTTGCCAGTGGCAGGTAAATAGACCATAGGACGCGGTGTCCCCTTCAAGGCCTATCTACCGGTCCCCAATTCAAAACAATGAACTTTAACCCATCCCCCAGTACACTAGAAGGCTTGAGAAATACACATCAGGACGGAGATACTGAAACAAATGCCAAAAACAAAAGCAATATCGCGTTTACAGTGTTAGCTTGACGTCATTTTTTATTTGTTTTTATTTATCTCTTTATCTTTTTTAACAGAAACAATATGCTATAAAAAGTTCTAATCCTTAAAGGAATGGTGTTTAATTTAAGTACAACAAGCAAGGTTAGAATGAGTTGCTGATAAATAGAATTGACTTATGCAAGGAAGGCTAACAGTTTGGATTCGTAGAAAACCACCGTATCGCCATTAACACTCGCCTTCGCTGTGATCTGATACAACTGTCAAGGCACGACAAACAAAACGTTCATGAAACCTTGCTAAAATCCCTCACAACGCATTAAAAACAAAACATGTCAATGCAGCGCAAGATAACACAGTAAAACACGGAGCAATAAAACAAAACGCTACGCCACAGAACAACACAATACAGTACAATATATCAGTACATAACATATCATAACACAATGTAACACAACACAACAAACGCCGCAGTTCCTACCTCAAACAAACAAACGAACTATATTGGTTTATTTGTTTGAAGTGGAATGGGACTGATTGTCGCGTTGTGTTCCAACACAACACAACACAACACAACCCATCACTGATTTATGGTCTGTTTACCCACCACTGGCCTGGTCCACACTAGTGAGGCAAGCACAAACACAAACACAAACATCAGGCATACGCACGCGCAGAATTAGTCTTCTACGAACCACGACATTTCTGCGCGTGCGTATGCCTGGCGTTTGTGCTTGTGCTTATCTCACCAGTGTGAACCAGGCTTAATGCAACAGAACACCACACAATTTATCACAGCCCATCCCACCTATCCCACGTCAAACAACACAATATGAAAAAATAAAGATAAGTAATAAAACACAATACAACACTTTGCAGAAACCACTTTCTGTCGTAACTCACCTCTGCAGGATAAGGATTGCCGTCGATTTGGTGTTCAGATCCAACTGAGTTATTACATCCAAAGTGGAAATGAAATTGTTTTAAGAAATAATCATCCAGTAGATTTCCACCGGACAGTCTAACGGTCGCCCCACTGCCCGCAACGAACGTGGGCGCATAGCCATTGTTGGTAAGTTCTCCAGTGACGGGGCTCCCCTCGGGTTCCACCGACACCTGAATGTTGGGGGGAGTCGGGTTTCTTTCAATCACCGCCTCGGTCTCCACATTGATGGGAGACTGCTTCCGACCACCACACTGCCAATCACCGTTTAGCCCCTCCCACTCGTCAGGACCTATTTATCGATAATTAGTAAGCACAAGCATTCCATGACATGTGCCCGTCGGTAATGAAATAAAGTTATCGGGAAACTGGTTATCTAGATAGGTTGACCTTCGCTTGTTTGTGTTTGCCAAGAAAGTGGATATAAAACCTGTCATGTAAATAAGCAGAATGTTGTGTTGCGCTGCGCTACGCTGCCTTGACTGGCTTTAGAAACAAGAAGAGAATCTTTTGGAACGTGAAAGAGTCGAATTAACTCAGAAGTCAGTTGCTTAGACTGACTTAATTCAAGTTTTACATGAAAATTGATTCGAGCATAAACGAAATATTAGTTTGCTAGCAGTTGCAAGGTGATTGCATTTAGTTTAAACCTGCTTCGCATTTATGAAATAAGCACAAGCATGAGCAAAAGAACTTTAAATATCCAATTTAAAAGCAAAGCAATACCAAAAGTGGTGGATCCATGGGGGACCAGGGGGAGTGTACCCCCCCTCCCCCCTTTTGAAGTTTTTATTTTTGCATTTATTTTTTCACAAAAACGAAGTTTACGAACAGGAAGGTAGTATTAAGTGAGTACGAAATTTGTCTCAAAATGTTGGAAATGGCCATTTTATAGAGACTCAAATCTTCTAGTAAATTTGCGCCTTCGGTGTTCCTGGTGCCCCCTGCCTCCTTTCCCCTTTTGAAAGTCCCAGATACACCCCTGACCCAGTTTGTGACGAGATGGAGCAAGCACAGATCAGCGTTCCTTTGTCCTTCAATTATTATTCAGGTATTTTACACTTTTTCTATCTTGAGCAACCAACCAAAACTGTTTAAAGCCATTTCATCTGGTCAATGTCGCTGAAATTTGGCAACTCAAGGCATTACCGTTTGCTCCAGGGGCAGTGTCATAACTCCAGGATACATTTGTTCCTTCAGAATCTATTAATAGAAATAATAGAGTTCACTGTATATTTCATTTCTGCTATTTCATAACTACTGCTACTACATGTACTACAACTACAACTAC
>JAOBRG010044563.1:0-22112 GCA_027574985.1 Umimayanthus nakama | reverse complement strand
TAGGGTTAGGGTTAGGGTTAGGGTTAGGGTTAGTGTTCATTTTCGAAATTCCTCAAATAAAACCACTATCCCACCCACCCTTCTTCAGTTGTACAAGTTCCTTACTATTCTTTCAAACAATTTTTGATTATGGGACTTTTTCTTTTTTTTTTCCAATCGACTAAAATGCACCTAACTCCAAAATGGGACAGCTGCGGAAGACCGGTGCCGTGTTACATGAAAACGAGGCAGGTAGGTTGTTTCAAACAAGATGGCGTTTTATGCGGTGTAATTTGGTCCTTCATTTCTCTGCGGAGATGATATTCCTGGAAGTAGTCTAAACTTGAGAGATTCTTTTAAATTAAACAATAATGAGCTTAAGTTTTGGTTGAAGTGCCATGGAGACTCTCTAAAAGGTCAAACAACCAAGGCGAAATTTTGTAAACGGTAAGAATTTTTAACAGTTCGCGGTGACTCGCCGCGTAACAGCACTTTGCTTGTGAATATGAGTGCTTTTGTGTGAGCTTGTCGACCTTATTTGAATGAAAACTTTACTCATTGCTGTTTTACAGGGTAAAAGAGTATTTAGAACAAGGTATTGTTGATTTCGTTGTCGATCTGGATAAAATATCTGATCTACACGAGGCGTCAACAGAGACGGATGCAGCTCAACATATTTCGAAATCAAATTGACGATACTGGCTCGACGAACGACAAAGAACAACCTCCATCGAACACAGTAACACACCTGAAATTTACTGAAGACGGATGGACAAAATCTTTGAGCAAAAGTCCAACATTTACGTGTATAGAGATGAAAGAACACATCTCCAAATCAGCTAAAAGGCACCCGGAGTTCAACGATTCTCTACCGACAGGACTCCAAAAAGCGAATGCGTTTCTTGTAGACGAGTATCTACATGATATCGAAACAAATTACGACCAGAGGTACTACTATTATCGTGCTAAATGTTTTCATAGCTTCAAAATACACGAACCGCCTCATAATTTGAAGCTGGTTCTATGCATTATATCTGGACATGTAAAATGGGCATACTGCGGACCCTCTCGTGCTGCTGGACGTTCAGGAATCTGTAAGTCTTTCATGCTTAAAGTACGTAAATATACACTGTATTACTGCTCTGATGTTTGCCAGCTGAGCGATGAAGAATATGACAACCCCAAGACTGCTTGTACATTTTCACTGCAGAGTTGGCACCGATCACGAGTTGTTGGTGTGAGGGCACAACCTGTCATGGAAGTTGTTGTTAACAACTCCTCTACTAATCTAGACCGACAGACAAAAACTGGGATGACATGCATTTTACCAGAAGCAAGAAAACAAAAGGAATCCTCTTAAGCAAGTCTAACCAAGCTGATCTAATCACTTTCCAAGCACGAATCAAAACTTGGGCTTACACAGATAATTGACATCAACAAAATTTATAATTTACCTGTTGTAAACACAATATTTGGAGAATGTCCTGTTGGATCTTATGGTTCATACCAGTTGGCAATGAATGAGTCCAACTTTAAAGTGACGGCCTGACTGTGAAGCGAATACCCAGTTTCCTCAATACCCTGGTTTTCCCTTGGATGACAAGATTCGCAATTTTGACAGGCCAGTGGGTATGAATGAGGACCATAATAAATTTTTAGCAAGTCTTAAAATTGACGTAATAAATGTAAATAAACTTGAGCAGAATACTTGTGAGCAAGCAGACAGCCAGGAGTAGATGAAAGAGCGAAAACCAAGGTTTGCGGCCTCTAACTTTGGGAGGATTAGGAAGAGACAAAGAAACCATGACAAATTTGTCGAGGAATTGTTGAACCAAAAACATGAAAGTGTTGCACTCAAATGCTATGAGACATATCTCCGGAGATTACAGAAACTTGGTCAAAGTTTTGAAGTGTGGTTTAGTGGTATCACCAAAGATCCCAATGCTTGGCTGCACTCCGGATGCAAGAGTTATTGACCTGAGTGTAAAGGGTTGTTTTGGCATTTGTGAAGTGAAGTGCCCCTATAGTAAAATGAGTGTCATTCCAGTTGAAGCATGCAGTGATGCTAGATTTTTTATGGAGCTTCATGCAGGGCAACCATGACTAAAGAGAGGTCATGCCTGTTATGACCAAGTCCAAGGTCAAATGGCAATAACTGGTGCTCATTGGTGTGACTTTATTGTGTATATAATAAAATGAGATTGGCCATTGAGAGAATTCAAAGTGATCTATGTGATCAGCTATGCTCATATTATTGTGAAAATTTTTTGCCAGCTGCTGCACTGTTGCTTAAAAACTAAATACATTGATTGGGCAAGCATTGTGATACAGAACTTAATTTTTAATAATTGCAAAATGCATTTTTTTTAATAAGAGTGGTTTTCATGAAGCTGTGAAATAGAAACTAACTTTCAGGGTGTAATAGTAACTATTAGGGACTCGTCTATTTCACAGGCTGATGAAAATCAGGCATATTAAATTCCCTCAATGGCCTAACTTTAAGACTCGAAAAGGTTCTACGGATATACCGTAATAAAGCCTTTATTATTATTATTATTATTATTAATTACTTTATCATGGGCTACAAAATCTTTTATGGTTTTAAACCAGCCTGAGTATAAAGTTTTTGGTATGGCTTTCACAGTAACATTGGTAAAAGAAAGTATGTGCTTGCAGTTTCTTTTAAACTTACATTTTTACTGTAGTATATTTTTGCTCCATTTTGTTCATTAATTTCTATATAGTCAATTACCACTGATTATAATAGTACTTTTCACAGTTCCTGAAAAGTAACCAAGCTTAGACATGAAGCCGAGGCGAAAGTTGTCCTCACACAGTTAGAGAGGTGGAAATAATAGACTTGCTAATAAGTTTCTTTCTTATGATAATTATTTTTGCTTCTCTAACTGTGCGAAGACAACCTTCGCCTCGGTTTCAAGTCTAAGCCTGGTTACCTTTCAGGAACCGTGAAATGGACTATTGTCCTCTGCGCCTCTGTGCCTAGGTTCCCCAGCTCTGTGGCTGTAGCTTTTTTAAAGACAAATTCCATTTTGCAATGCTAGTTTTTACTTATTTTTATACTCAATATTGAATAAACAGTTATTTAGTTTATTACACTAGAATAAATGTAAATAGAACCTGCAACTTGGAAATTATAAAAGGATAAATTGTATTCAAAAATTCAATATTCTCTTTTGCAATTGGCAGTTGCAAAATATCCATAACTTGGAACATTGGGGTTGGTTTCCCATTTGAAAAGCAAAATTCCCCCAAAAGAAATTTCTGTGTAAGGAACCACATCAGTTCCATAAACAAAATTGTCTGGGCAATAGCAAATAACACTTCCAGAGTGTATCTCTAGATTAGTAGATAGATCTGGGGTCCTCGACAGAGGAGGTGGATGGGCATTATTTTACAACTGCCCATTGATAGTTTTCCATTCAGGTTGATCTGGTAGGAGCAGAAATATAATATATCAGACATGCAGATATAGAGAAAGCTTGCATCTACCTATGTGCTTATAATGCTGTTTTGACAATTGCATAAAAAGCAACACACTGCCCACATTTTTGTGCTCACAGTAGCTGCCTAAGGACACACAATCTATTGTAGGGTTTAGAGCCACACAATAAGCCAGTTTGGCAGCAGCTTATAGACCAGTTTCGTATTCCCAATTGCTGCTGATTACAATGACTATAGACGCGCTTTTACAGCATGACCCTCAACCTTACATTAAATATTCATAAATTGCAGAGTGGATATTAGCTATTCACAGCTCTGGGTATTGTCTTATTGTCATAAGAAGACGACAGGAGACAGAGCGGTCTATGCAGCCGCCCCAACCTTGTGGAACGCCCTTCCAGACAAGCTGAGAGCCTCGGGCAGTCTCACTATTTTAAAGTTGTGCCTGAAAACTTATTATTTTAAACTAGCATATAACTTATAGTATTTTTATTTTTAATATAGATTATTGTTGAAGATTCCGATCTCGCTTTTATTTGTGAATATTTAACATCAAGACAAGGCTCATGCTGTAATACGATGGCCTAGAAGGCTCACAGTCCAGTTTATGTTTCATCGTCGAATTCTAGTTTTTAACAGTCCAGTCCTAATTTTTAACAGTCCAGTCTCAATTTTTTACAGTCCAGTCTAAATTCTTGCAGTCCAGTCCTAGTTTCTAACAGTCCAATTTTTTGTTTTTAACTGTCCAGTCCTAGTTTTTAACAGCCCAGTTTAGGTTTTTGCAGTCCAGTCTTACTTTCTAACAGTCCAGTTTAAATCTGTTTGCTGTCCAGTCCTAACTTTTTAACAGCCCAGTCTTAGTTTTCTCAGTCAGGAGCGACCTAGCCTTGCTGAATAGCCTGGCCTTGTATTGCCTCGTGCGTATTAAACTCGCGCGCCATTTTTTCCCTCAGGCGATAATAGTCGCATTTTTTATAGCGAAAAAGCAGCACATGGGTTGCGTGACTTACCATGATGACGTCACTCCTTGCAAACAGGTTATGCTGTGAATGATCCGTTACTTTGTTCTCAATACCAAACAAAGTATTTCAGTTGTGTGGGTAGTATAAGGAGAATTTACATACTGATAAATTAGCTGGGACTAAATAATAGCCACCTACGCGTCTCTCCAGTGACGGTACCCAAGCAAACGGACGAGGGCCTTGCAAACACGACAACAATTTGCCTGGCAGCTCAGGCAGGCACTTAACTTCCGGTTGGTTCATTTTGATTACCGGAAATAAAAACTGAATAAAACCAAGTTCAGTTTGCTGAGACAACAAAAAATTCGAGGGTTCATTTCTTGAACTGTGATATTGGCGATTATTGTTTTAAAAAGTATAAATTTTAAGGAACTGTAACATTGGTGAATTGCTATAAGATAAATTTCGACGAGAAACTTTGATGCGCGGTTTCACGTGGGCGTGGCGCACATCCGAGTCAAAACATAATCAACGAGCATTTAGTTTGTCACTGTTTTGTTGCTGTTAAAAAAATCTCCAAATTGAAATTCTTTACGACAAACCCCTCAAAACTTTAATTGCTTAACACCAGCTTTTACTTTTTTTTATCATATGGGCTAACATAAACTTTTAAAACACACTCTTTTAGTCTTTAGTTTCTTAAAACTAAAGCATCCATACAAGTACGTTTTGCTTCTTAGCCGCTAGCATGGACAATAAACGAATGCACTTGTACAATACTATTTGTGATGTTACACCGATGAACATCAGCTGAGAAGCAAAAATTCTGTCGTTGATTTTGTGGAGTATCAAAGTAAAAGTTTCTCGCCTTTCCTTATTTTCGAGTTTGTTCTTAGCATGTTCTTAAATTTTAGGCGTTTTTTAGCCAAACGTAGCTACAAAAAGGGTTATTTAAAAAAAAGAAAGAAAGAAAAAAAATGCAACAAACAAAACGTGACATGAAACTCAACATCCGATCTTTGTTTGTCACGTTCATTCTGCAAGTCGAATTAATCGAGAAAACCCGTGAAACCTTTCTGATACTCTTGTTGCGAAATGTTCCGCATGTTGGAAACCTGCCAAAATGCCCTTTCAATAAATATGAAAGATTGCTGAAAGAACAGTCGGTGAACGTAATGTTTAGATTTAGACCTTTATTGGGCGTGGTCCCTTAGCGATCGAATTAAAATGCGCGATTTTTTAAACTTTAAAAGGTTCCGAAAAGAAGGCTCTTTCAGTCAAGAAATTCTGCATGTACATATATGAAACAATGTCGTATTTCTTTAAAGCATGTTTTATATCGTGCAAACAGAACAAACAGATTTACGAGCGAAAATGCGAGACTTTCGAACCTGAATCTTTTCGATGCTTGCGTGAGAGCGAGCAAAAGTCCAGTACTAGAAAGATCTGGAGCGAGTGTCTGCGTGACGTCATGCTAATCACATGTTCTTTCACAAGCGAACACAACATGGCGGCTTGTTGTAGGAGGCGGAGCTGAGTACAGTGAATCCATGAATGAAAGACATTTCTATCACTGCAACTCAGTTTGCTTTCCAATTTGAAGATTTAAAAACGGCTTCAACTTCTTCGTGAAGGGGTACTAGCATGTCTGATGGACATACACCCAGTCTGAGCGACGATGATGAGGACGAACTCGAAGCGACGAATTTGCAAGATTCCCCTAAATTTCCTGAAGTGCAAGGGTATTTATCGAAATGGACGAACTATATTCATGGCTGGCAGGATCGCTGGGTTGTGCTGAGCAATGGAACTCTGTCGTATTACAAATCGGAGTTTGACACAGCGTATGGATGCAGGGGTTCCATGAGTTTAGTCAAAGCCACGATACAAGTAAGTTTGGCGTTCTGCCGACCTGACATCAAATAGATGCTTGTGGATTGTTTAATCTCATCAATGTTTTAAGAGCACGAAAAAGAATAACAGTTTAAACAAACTTTTGAAACGAAGAACAAAGAAGAAGAAAGAAAACAACTGTGGTTCAGTGAACTTTGTTACATTGCGTGAAGCTCTCTCAGCAGTGCACTCGATTATAATAGTGTTGGCGGCACTGTATTTAACAGTTAATCAATATTTTCTTTTCATTTTTGTCTAGTCTGGTACACGATACCTTTAAAATGTATGTTCATTCAATCACTGTGTGAGCCATTAAGGCATTTAGAAGGTTTTCGGTGATTATGCAATAGAAAATTTTGATTTCTTTAATAAAATCGTAATAATACCTTCGAACGTGTTCGTATGACATCGAATCTTTGGTGTCAGGTTTCAAAACATACGTCGAGTAACTCGTTTTAATATCGGTTTTATATTAAATCGATGTCATCCAATTCTGCCATTTTCAGAGCAGCTTACGTGTGAATATATCTTGTCCCCATCCCAATCTGGCATTTCATGTCAATGAAACTACATAAACAGAATCTCTTTCCTGGAGATTTATAGTACATTGTTCTCGTAAACTGTTCGTTCGATGTGTCACGTCTGGTCCTGAACTTTGTTCCTTAACAGTCGCCAAGTGGTTCAGCTTTAACAGTAGTAAGTTGTTTGAATCCTTCCGTGTTTGACAAAACGTTCTTGGCCATCGAATCTGTTTTTCTCACATCCCTAATACTTTGCCAAGCCGTGATACATGTATCTACATGTTTTGAAATAATTTGTTTGGGTAGCTTACAAGTTTGACTAGTTCCAGATAAAAATATTATAATATCAAAAAAGCTCTGAATTTCTTTCTGGAAACTCGCGTCAAAAATCTTTAATTTCTCCAAACTTTGCTCTAAACTTCTTACTTCTTGAAGATTTTCTAAATTTCTCACAACAGAAATATCAATTATTTCTAGATCTATTTTATTTTGCCCAGTTTTTTACTTTTTGTCAAGAAAATATAATGAAATTTCGTCTAGATGTTTATAAATTGTTAATACCAAATCTTGCACACAAAATAATTGTTGGGACTATGGAGGCTCATTTAGTTGAAACTCTAAACTTGCTGAATTTGTAGGTTGCTGGCTCGTAAGCAGAACATAGGCCTTAGAAATTATCAAGAAACTGAAGGTTGTGAAGACATCCATGTAAAAGGTTTTTAGCCCTTATTAAATACCTTTTTGTGATAAATAGTCTAAAAATCAACAGCTTTTTCTGAATTTCCTCAAGCTTTCCAAATTTCCCAAAACATCTGAAAAAATTTCTGGAAATTTGTATCGAGGCCTATGTTTGATTTCTTTTGTTTTGTTTATTCTAATAGAGCTGTAGTGTATTTCTATTTTCATCATTTTTTTTAGTGGAGATTTTAATTTTGAATTGTAATATTAATCTAAAAATTACTGAAATATACACCTCTGCCCCAACCACTTCCCATATTACCAGGTCGAATTTTTCACAATATTAGGTCTTGGGACTGAAAATGGATAAACTACCGGTAATTGTCAAATGCCTCAGGCATTGCCTTGTTTACAAAAATGATGGAAATAATTTAAAAGTTGTTTTAATAGTGTTATAAACTACAGCAAATTTTATCCATTGATATCATCAGGCACATGACTTTGATGACTGTCGGTTTGATGTGAGCATCAATGACTGTATGTATTATCTGCGTGCACCTGATCCAGAGTCCAGAAGCAAGTGGGTGACCACCCTAGAACAGTCCAAGGTAAATGATAGAATGATTTCCTGCCCTCTCTGTATGTCATGGTTAACTAAACTGTAGACAAGCAAAAAGTAAGATCTTTTCAAACTTTCATGTACAAAAACTTGGCTCCAAAATGTGCATGTAACATGATCCCCTTCTTAAGTTAATGGCTAATTTCTACTAAGCTATAGTTACCATAAGGCAGGTTTTTTTTGTTGAATTTCATTTTTTATATCCATTGTCAACCCTGATTTAACACAGTTAGAACATAATTTTTTAAGCACTAAAATAATTATTATTTATACATTTAATAGATCTACACAATAATATGTGTTTTTTAACTAGTAGAAATGCAACTGATTATACTGTACAAAATTTATATTATTTATACTAGTTGGTTTCTATCAATTACAGTATATAAAAAGAGCAATTTAAATAAAGCCCTAAATTGCACTGACAAATTGAGCCAAGGGGTTTTTGATAGTAGTGGGCTTGTCTGTTAATAAAATTGCTCTGCAGAAAGTATGCTGATTAATTCTATTTTTCTTGTACCATTGTAGCAGGTCTCCGAGTCAGGTTATGGTTCTGACGCAAGCCTTAGGAAAGTGGGCTCAATGTTATCTTTATCGTCAGTCACCAGTCTCAACACTACAACATCATCGTCATCATTCAAGGTTTGTAACAAGACCTGCCAGCTCAACATGCTGTTTTATTTATGCTATATTCTATAACAATCATTGATAACTTACACTGTTTTGTCATAGCTTAAAACAAAGCTAAAAGAATAGCTATGTTCAGATCCATAAAATCTCTCCATTAAGAAAGATGGTAAAAATTAAAAATTAATACATGTCACAGTACACTCAGCCTATCTACAGTAGGTGCCTGTACATTCGAATCCAAAATTGAACAAATGGCAATAGTCTACATTAAAAGTATAAAAGGTATCATTTAAACCCATACTATCTGCATTTTATTGAATCAGGTGATAAGTAGTTTTATATTCAATTTGCAAATCTTCAAGTCTTCAACATGTGTTTTCCATTTTTGTATCTGAATGTAAATTTGCATAATTTAAATTATGGATCCAAGTGCTAGTTTGAATGAAATGTTTTGGCTTCTTTGACAAAACATTTTTTTCTGTTAGTGTTTCCACTTATAATAGCATTAGATGTGCCCATAATAATATGCAAACGGAAGTTTGGAGATGAAAACTGCAACTTTTTATTCTTCTTTAAGTACATGTTATTATCCAACCCTAAGCTGCTTGCATGCGAAAGCTTCATCCTTTTTGTGCAGTCGTTTGGAAAAATAAATTCTATAAGGCAGTCCAGTGACCCCCCCAGCCCCTGCTTGTTAGCGTAAACTATAACCACTTGCTTGTATCCGCATTTCAGAAGGGAAGAGGCCTTAGAGAGAAGCTGATGGAACTAGAAACATTTCGAGACATTGTGTGTAGACAGATTGATACACTCCAGAGCTATTTTGATGCCTGTGCTGAGATAAGCTCGAAACAATCTGGACACATTGACATCAGAGACCAGCACCATGAGGATGTTTTTGGTGACCATGATGCCGATGATGAGATGGATGAACTTTCCAGTACCCCCACTCCTGCTACTATGAATGAATTGCGTAATAAGAAAAGAACTGAGTCTGACGCTCTTGACAGTGCTGCAACAATGGCGGCAGCGAAAGGAATTGATTTTAAGGGAGAAGCAATCACTTTCAAAGCCACAACTGTTGGCATTCTTGCAACGCTCGCCCACTGTTTGGAGATCATGAACAAACGGGAAGATTACTGGCAGAGAAGATTGGACAAGGTAACAATGGTTTTGTTTGTATTAAAAAAATTCAAAGTAGTTCACTCGGTTTGATCTTTGGAGGGTGCATGCACATTAACTTGCGTGCCACCAACCTTTTCAAACTCTGACCCAAAAAAAACTAATTCTATTCTTCCTTCAGTCCCAACTGAAAAAATAAAAACCTCATTTCAGATCAAATCTCTGTCTACATGTACAACCTAACCTCAAGCCCCCAACCCCCCCCCCCACCCCCACCCCCACCCCTACTGAACTGAGGTCTTACCAACGGTGATCACTACCACAATGATGCAGTTAATGGGTAATATATTATGATTGAAAAATGAAAACTAATAAGTAAGGGTAAAAGACCTTTAGTTTCTAATGGAGTTTAGTGGATACGTTAAATAGTTTGTTATTTCATTGTAGAATGTGCTTATCCCTTCAGCTTAAGCCACAACCAATTAATTTGTGTCCTGAAGTTAAAATATTAAGTTGTCTGTCGACAATGAATTAAATGAAACAATTTACCTGTACAATTGTTAATGAACTAATTACTGTTATATCTCTGTCATACATTATTAATATTGATTTGATTTTAATTAATCATTAATATTTTTTTGTTTGTAGGAAATTGACAAACGGAAAAAGGCAGAGCAGTCTGTAAAGAATGCTTTTGCGAATGCCAGAAAACAAGCTTTCATTGGTGGTCCAGATTTTGAGGTGATCACTTAAAGACATTTCTGATTACCCTATTGAATCTGTTTCTTTACAATACTTAGTCATTCGCTGTACTGGTGCCAGCATGTTTTTGTCTAATTGCTTGAGTACTGTTCAGTTTAGTTAAGAGCCCTGGTAATCATACACTTACAGTACGTGTAAAAGGTCTGAATCAGTTTAGAAATTATAAAGTTTGTGTTATTGGAAAAAGTTTCCGAAATGTTGTTATTACCGTTGTTGATATTGTTACCGTATTTTGCTGTGTATAAGTCGACCTTTTAACACCAAAAATTCACATCTAAAAATCGCACTCGACTTATAGACGAAAAAAAAAAATTTTTTTTTTTTTTTTTTATATATAAAAGTCATTTAGTTAAACATCTTATAATGAGTTAGCACAGGCTTGACAAAGGTTGTAAAACCGAAACCGGTCGCCAATAAAGTACAAGTTTTATACTCAAGTTGCTGCAGCACACAGTCTCTTAATTTATTTCACTGGTATTTTATCTTGCAAAATATTGAGGTTGACTTATACACAGAAACTCTAAAACTTGCGCTTTTTTGGCTGCAAAATGGGGGGTCGACTTATACACGGTGTCGACTTATACAGGACAAAATACGGTACTAATAATTATAAATAAAACTACAGTAAACTAGAAAAAAGACAAACAGTACTGTAAATATTGTAGCAGAAAGTTGCACATGTCCCAGAAATGAAGTTGTGTTAACAAAACAGGTGGTATACAGTACAAGTAAACAACCAAATATAAAAATGCCTAGCTCATGTAACATTGTTCAGGTGTTGTTGAAAAATATTGACCTAAAGTAAGTGATAAATGACAGTGCTGATTCTTGTATCAAGAGGAGAGAGTCCCACTCCATAACAGTTTGAAAAGACAGTTGTTGCTTGCCTCAGTTGGCATTGACTGGAAGTCCCGTGCCTTTCTGGTGTTGTAGTGATGTACATCGTGAAACAAGGTTTTAATGATGAGACTTGCATGTTTTAAACTAGTTTGTCTCTGTTGTGTTTCCAGGAGGGCCCTCACAGTGCATTGAATGAAGATGAGTTTTACGATGCGATGGAAATCGCCCTGGATAGGCAGGATGAGTTGGACAAAGAGGTAACAAGAATTTTTCAGTGTAGTTCTGACTAGTTTTTTCTCTCTGTCTTCAAAAACTAGTTCTCTGGCATTTGAATGAGTAACCAGATCATGAATCAAGATATTATCTTAATTCATGTAACAGTACTTGTAGGAACTAGATACGTGTGTTTGCAGGAAATATTCTTTTGGACAATTGTGAGGGTACTAGCTCGTAAAACATATAGTAAGGTTTATAGATGTACCATTTGTAACTTGTTGCTCATTTGGGGTTTTAAAACTTGCATGGTCTGTCCTGTGTTGTCACTATTATCCTTGGTCATTCCTCAACAAACAAGACTATAACCTACAGAAAGGTTCAGGTTTTTGTATCGTTTAGGCCACACCAACTTAATTTCTTGGTTTACGGATTTTTTTGGTCAAAATGTTGGACCGCAGGAGGGGAAAAAAAAAGAAAAAGAAGTTGGTTTCTTATATTTTAGTACTAAAAGAGACATGTATTTTGCACTACGTGAAAACATTGTTTTGATTTTAATACCGTTAATTAATTAAGTGTTTCATCAGTGTATTTAATACATCACATTCCTGTTTTAATAGGGTTGATTGATTCAATTGATACAATACAAATTTATTACAAGTCATCTATAAAATAATAGCATCTTTTTAACAAAATTTTTATTAAATATAAGCTTTGATGCTACACCACACCCACCTCACAAAGATTGAGAATCAATCTGAACAATTTTAAAGAAGGTCTGTGTACATATACAATATTAAATATAAACAAAACATAACTATGCAAATTAACGAAACTATAAATCTTTAGTACCGGCAATTTTATTTAGGTTTCAGTGAGCAACACAAGGAAGACTATTCCTTCAGTTTTGTAATATTTATTGATCTTATGCTTTTCGTCCAAGTTCGGACTTCATCAGAGATAACAAAATAATTGCAAAGCACACTATTTAACCGTCAAAAACTAAGATGGGGAAATTATGTGGCAGCATGGTTGGCAGTCACGATTTCCATTTACATAACTTAGTAATGAGTTGGATCGTGCTTTAAAGTACTGAAGGTAACAGATTAAAACTGTGGTTTTATAATTTGGGCCTCCAGAACAACGTTGTTCCAGAGGCCCAAATTATAAAACCACAATTTTAATCTGTTACCTTCAGTACTTTAAAGCATGTTCCAACTCATTACTAAGTTATGTAAATGGAAATCGAGACTGCCAACCCTGCTGCCGCGTAATTTCCTCATCTTGATGAAGTCCGAACTTGAACGAAATGCGTAAGATCAATACATATTACAAAACTGAAGGAAAAGTCTTCCTTGTGTTGCTCACTGGAACCTAAATAAAATTTAAAAGAAAAAATAAAAATAAATAAAAATAAAAAAAAAAAAATAAAAAAAAAAAAAAATTCTTTTTTTTTTTTCAATTTTCGAGAAAATTGGATCGGCGGATCCTTAAACCAAGAAATTAAGTTGGTGTGGCCTTACCTACAATATCACACACTATACTGAAGTTTTTTATTTGTTTTGAAGGACGGTGCACGTCACAGGGGTCTCAGCCAGCTCCTTCCTCAGCGTCTTCCCCTGGCTGAAGAACAACCTCATCGGCTAACGAAAGAGGTACAAGTTTATATGCACTTACAGTATATGTCACGTGCAAGGTTTTGCTACATGTAAAGCATTAGAGTGAAGTGCTGTCAAAGTCTGCTTGTAAGATCCTGTTTTTTCTATTTCCAAAAGAGTTAGGGACCAGCTTACTTTTTGATAAAATTTAATGTATAAATATGCACAATCATGTAGTTGCAGGGTATTGTTGTTTCATATTTACCAAACTTTACTCCCAGACCCCCAGAAGCCATAAAATTTTGCCATACAATGTAATTCTACAGTATCTAAGTTTATAGTTTTCTTGTAAACTTAGGTTCAGGAAATTTTGTTTTTTCATCAAGCAGACAAAATTCAGTACTGTATATTGATCATTTGCTTTGTTTTTATTACCAAAAAAGTTGTTTTATGTGGAAAATGTGAGTAGAATTTACATTGCTGACCAGCTGATTGGTGCTTCAGGAAAAGTCGGCCTTGTTCTATGGCTTTAATGCTTTTCATTTCACTGACCACGTTAACAAATAAGGATCAGCTATAAAATCGTTTGTTTAAAGGTGAGAGACAAAGTTGCGGAAAATCTTAAAATACTCCATGAAGATGTTGATGTTGAGGCTTGGACGCTTGCTCATGAAGATCAAGAAATGAGGGTATGAACACTTCATCATATAAAAAAATAAAGACTTAAAATTCGCTAAATGTTAAATTAATGCTATGTTAATAATTTAAATGTCTCAGAATACAAATATTTTTAAAAAGGCTTACCACCTTTGCCAAGAGGTACAGTGCGAAGGTGATAGCTGTCAGTTGTTGTGACAGTTGCTAAGCTAGTCCGGACTCAGTTTATCTGACGAGTTTACTTGCATGCAGTTTTGTGCTCTTCTGGTTTCGTTTTGCTTCATGTTTTGGTCAGTGGCTGGTAAACAATGTAAGACGTCAGGGACCACGGAGCAACTTTGAGATCGGCGGGCTCATTAAATAATGACTCGAAAAAGGGGGGTTGAAGACCCTTTCTCTTAGTAACTCTTTTTACAGGTAACTCGAAAACATTGGGGTCTATGGCCCCCTTTCTCCAAACCCTCTCTACTCTGCAGTCCCTTTATTTAAACATGGTAAAATTTTCATAACAGAGTTATGGTTTTTGTAGAAGCCTTGTCTGCTCTGCTGCGTTTATTTTTTCACTGAACACTTTGAGTGAGGTAGAGTGGAAACAGATAATAAAAAGACATTAAAACATACAATATCTAAATTTAAACATGTAGTAACAGACTGTTAATTTTTTCTTAACGTTCTGTCTGTAATTTTAAAATCTACAACTAACTTTGCCAGACAACAATTCTTGCGCCACTTCCTTTGACTACAGACACTCAGTGTCATACTGTACTGTATCGTGTAAGATGTAAAACTGCCGAACTCTGTATATCGGGTCAAATTATGGAGCACTGAATTCTTTTTAGGTTTATCGCCGTGATTATGAGGAAAATGAAAATGTTTTGGACTTCTTGAAGGCCACTCATTATGTTAAGGTGAGAAACGGCCTTCCTTGACACCTGTTTTTGAAAAACAAGTTAAAAGTTAAGTTTGTACTTTCGCAGGTTAAGCCAAACGGCGTATCATGGTCTTGTATGTAGTAGTCAAACTATGCAAATGATGCAAAGACAGGAGTGTTAATTTCAGTGATGTGTGCAGGTCTGATTCAAAATAGCAGAGCAACATGTATTTACTTTACAAGTTACAAGTACTGTGAATGTAGCATTGCGTTAGTACAACAATCTAGACAGCATTCTAATTCGGTGCAGTGGCTCCCTATCCAGGGTTCCTGTGGGTCATTAAAAGTCTTTATTTTGCTTTTTGCAGATATAATTTAAGGCCATAAAAAGGTCTTAAATATCCTAGAAGTTGCTTTTGAGGTCTTAAAAGGCATTAAATATGTGAGACGAACGAAAGTGAGTTTTTCTTGCAGCCAAATCGTTGACGTATTCTCTGCTTACTATACTGTATCTGGGGTAATTTTAGCAAGACGTTCGCGTCTGCTGAGTGCCCCCAGTTTACTATTGCTGATGAGAACTTTTTTGTCGTTGTTCAGTTGTAAAGTTTGTATAGATTCTTTGACGATGTTATCTTGTTTATTATGGAAAGTGCTTGAAGAGCATTTTTATCTCGCTAAAGTTTCCTTTGTTTATTTTTTGCACTGAAAAGTTTGTCTAAAATTTTTTGACTTTCGGTAGTAAAAAGTATTATAAAGGTCTCAAATTTATTGGCTGCTGAGCTGTAGGAACCCTGCTATCTCTCTCGTTTGCAGGAAACTTATGACAGCTACGGTTCTTTTGCAGGGAGTTACTGCCAGAGAAATGGCTCAGTATTTCTTTGACAAAGATGTTCGCATGGAGTGGGAAAGTAAGCATTCCAACTGTGATCACCAAAAGGAACTGTTTGACGATGTGATAATAGCTACGTTTTTTCTGAGAGGAAGTCTGCACTGGCCCGTGAAATATCATGCGTGGTTTTTTTACTGAGCAGTAGGGAGAACAATGTTCCAAGGCTGAAGTGTGATACTCCTTTAAATAGGGAATGTTTAAGTTGATAAGTACACGTTCATGTTGTTCTTCTACCAAGAGCTACAAGAGTTGTTTTCTTTGTTTCATTTGCCAGGCAACTTAACAGCAAGCTTATCCTATAATAGTTTCTTTTCCCTCTTTTCAGCCACTCTCGATGTGTGTGTGGTGGTTGAAGCGCTGTCAGAAAACACTTTGGTATTCCACCAGATCATGAAACGCATCTGGCCCTCGTCACAGAGAGACATTTTATTCATTTCACACATCCGGGAGATTGAACCAGCCGCGGATGATGAGCGATTGGACAATGAAGTTGGTCATCCGTGGCTTGTCTGTAATTGGTCAACTGACCATGACGATGTGGTGAGTAGTTTTAAGACGTTTAAAGAGATGCAACAGTAAGTTTCATTGAGACCATTAAGTTTTCATTTTTGCAAAATGCCAGGGGTGCTCTTAAACCACACTCCTTGGGTTGCCCAGGCGAGTTATTTGCATTCTTGAGTCCGGCCTCATACAGAGTTTCTTTCGCAAGAAATGTACACTAGATGAAATAAATGCAACGAACAAACAGAATTCAACAAATATAATTTTCTGAAACGGTGATTAAGGCTACCGTTCACGTTGGAACGGTTCAGAATTTCGAAATTGAGATTTTTTCAGAAAATAAATTACGGTAATGTTAAACAAACTTCTAGCAAAAAAAATTGATAATAGTTTGCGAGACATGACGAACAAGAGTTTTTACCGGAAGTGAAAATGTATGTTTTGCGGCATGTTTTAGAAGTGAATTTCTCGAGACATGTTTTGGCTAAAACTGCAACAACGCAAAAGATCAATGCTCCCTCAGTTTTTAACCTTATGCCGCCAAATTTGGCAGGTTCATAGAACAATAGCTGAAGATGAAAACCTCCGTTCATTTTTCACGACTCAATCAAGGCAGTTTTGCACGCTGCAAATAAGGAATTTTCTTCAAGTACCTGTAGAACAATAATGACGCCTAATCATTCAATTAAAAATCGTCAGGACGGAATTAGAGTAAAAATTGTGTTGAATCTTACAAACAAACTAAAAATGGTTGAAGTTGGAGCTGACAGCCGCATTGGTCGCTAGAATTGAAATAAACAGTTCGAGTTAAGATTCTCGCATTCGTTTATAAACCAAAATTTTTAAACTTTTTTTTCATCATCAATTAGATAATATCATAAGCTTTCCATTGATATATAGGTTTGTGAGTATCCCCTTATCCGTAGTGTATTAACGGAGTTACATACGGAAAACTGAAAACACCGCTCAAGGTGAACGGTAACCTTAGGTGACAGAATAGCGTTTTTAATTGTCAAAAGAAAAACTGCATGGCGGATAATCAAGCTGTTACCAGTTCATTAGTTGTACAAGTCTCAAAAAAAAATAAGCAATTTATCAAAATACAGTACAATAAACACGGCAGACTTTTCGCTTACCAAGTCCTGGAACTACCAAGGCAACCGTCTCTTTTGGTTGTTTCATATCCAAAGCTAGGCAAATCCAAATTGAAAAATGTCGCCAGCTGTACGGAATTCTGCTTAGACGTGGTAGCCACAATCACTGGTTTCAGTGAAAGCAGGTACTATAAAAAGATTTTTTTTCAACTTTATTGCCGTGCAGTCGCTTAGACAGTTCAGCGTTGGTTAAAGGTTGTTGCTCGCATTTATAAAAACGGACGTGTGCATGAGACAGATTTGGCCAAAGTATAAATAGATTGATATTCCTTCTTCCTTTTCCACTTCCTCTTTCTTTTTCTTTTTCTCTCTCCATTTCATTTCCTTTTCTTCCTCCTCTTCTTTCTCTTCCTTCTCCGCTTCCTCTTCTCTTCTTGTTGCTGTTCCTCTTCCACTTCCCTCTCCCCTTTTTCTTCCTTTTCCACTTCCACTTCATCTTGAACTTCATCTAACATATCCTCTACCGCTACCTGTGAGACGCCCTCTACTCTGAGAACGAAAGATCCCATTGGATAAAAACACAATTCAAATAACCAAAACTTTTATTCTTAAACTGACCATCCGTAAAGAACATACAATAGCGCATTGTTAAAAAGTGTCAGTTATTGTTAATGTTATTGTTCAATGACCAATGGAATACTTTGTTCTCAGAGTAGAGCCTTACTGCTACCTGTTCCTCTTCTGTCTTTTTGTATTCTTCTCTTCCTTTTCTTTCTCTTCCTTCTCCGCTTCCTCTTCTTCACTACTTGTTGCTGTTCCTCTTCCACTTCCCTCTCCTCTTTTTCTTCCTCTTCCACTTCATCTTTATCTCCATCTAAAATGTTTTCTACCGCTGCATGTTCCTCTTACACTTCATTCTCCTCCTCCTCCAACTCCGCTTCCACTACTCCTTCTCTTCTTGGTCTTGGTCTTTGTTCTCTATAAAATCCTCCTTTGTGATTGGTGTTTGCTTCTTTTTACTTTCAAGCCAAACAAGCTCGTGAGAGCCACTATGAACGTTGCCATGTTGACTCAGACAATAGTCTTACCCCGGGAGGAGGGCGAAAAATTGACACGAGATCACGTGTCGTGTAAAATTACCTATAGCGCAAATGGTAAGTACTACTTTGTTCTTATTTCAGCCCTGAGGAGGAGGAGGGGGGGTGGGGGGTCCGGAGGGATGAAAGGGTAGTCCTAAGGGAAAAGGAGGAGGAAGTAGATAATTGTCAGGAGGGTTAAGCCTGAGGGAAGGGGATGGGGTAGTCCTAAAGAAGGGGGCGATAATCCTGAGGAGGAGGGGAGAGGGAAGGGGAAAGTGCTAAGGGGAAGGGGATTTTCCTAAGGGGGGAAGTGATGGTCCTCGGGGGAAGGGAAGGAAAGGATAGTCTGTTGAGGGAGGAGAGAGAGTGTAGTACTGAAGATAGGGAAAGAAGTTAATCCTTTGGGGGAAGGGGTTAGTCCTGAAGGGATATGGGAAGGGGAGGAACTAATTGTCCTGAAGGTAATTAAGAACGGGATAGTCCTGAAGGGAGGGGATTCGAACAGTTCTTGAAAGGGTTTGAGGGAAGGGATAGCCCTGAGGTGGGTTAAGGATTGGGGTAGTCCCCAAGACCTCGAAAAAATAGTTCGAAAGCCAAAAAGGCTTTGCCAGAGAAGAAAAATATGCACAGAAAAACTTGTGCTAACTACCTCCTTGCCCTCCTCACCTCATAAGACCAAAAAGATCAAATCCGTCCTGATTAAAGATAACGAAATCACTCCTAACACACTTTTTAAATTTGTTGCAGTCAATCCAGGAGGCTGGGCTCCCCCGTCCGTGGTACGCGCCGTGTCCAAGAGAGAATATCCCAAGTTTCTGCGGAAGATCAGCGCGTGCTGCTACAACAGTTTTCAGGACAAGGAAATCACTCTCTGACTGGCGCGGTAGCTGTCAACTCAAGCTCGTTACTCCGGCAGGCTACTGCAGTCCAGACAAGAATATCACCCCTATGGAGGGGCAATACACTGGCAAATTACTGATTTAAGATAAGGCCCGTTTCAAACGCCGTGCTACGTGCTAACTCACCCGAACTTGGCAAATTCGACTGTGGCACGACTTCAGCACGGCATCTAAAACCAACCCTCGCCAAAGTCGTGTGGTACGGCAAGCTCACCCGTGCTGCACGACTCTAGCTCGGGTTCCTTTCAGACGCCGTGCTAAAGTCCTACCAATGTCGTGCTGAATTTGTTGCAACATTATAAATGAAATACAAACGTGGTCAAACCGCGGTTTTGATTTTCTGGAAACAAGGTTGCGCCGAGTCCGACCTTATTTCGACCGTCAAATTCGGCGTTTGAAACCAAGTCGAGCCAAAGCCGTGCTACAGTCGAGCTAGCTTGGCACGACTGTATAGTAGCACGGCGCTTGAAAAGGGCCTTAAGATAGGTAGTAAACCTTTCCATGTAAACTGGCCGGAGTTCGCCTTGCCAGACTAGACGAATGAAAAGCGGCCTAAGATAGGATTTCATTATTACTAAGAGTCAAAGTAGAGGAAGCCAACAGTTTTTCCATCCGCATCTTTAAGGCGAGAGATTATCAGCGGCTTTTCAACAAATAATACTCTAAACGATTTCCCCTGTTACTTTGCGTGTCACAGATGTTAAGTCATTGGAAGAATCAAGTTCTGCGAATCAACAAATTTAGTGGACCAAAATTTTATATTTAACTATATTTAAATAGATTCTCATAAATATAATTGTAAATTTGATTTGGTTCTTCTTCCAGTGAAGCCTCCTTTGTGTAACAAGCAGACATAACTTTTCAGACAAATTGGATGAAATCGTCAGTCCTGGAATTAGAACGAAAATCTTTCGAATTAATTTTTATAAAACAGAATATCCTAAAATTTAGTTTAATTTTATCGCGACTTTTTTAAACTTGTCTCTGCGGGCACTGCCCTGTTTAGTCAGCTCTTTGTACACAGTCAGAAATTATCTTTAGAGTCTTGACCGCTAATAAGATGATAATTCAGAAGTAGTCTTGTATAAGAGGTTAAAGGGGACGTACATTTGAGTCTTTTACCATTTGAATAAACTACCCGCACGAAAAGTAGTTCCCAACGCAACGTAGATTGCAAGAAAACTCTTATCACATGCCTTAATACCTTTTTTCTGCCGATACTTGCAACAAATAAGATATGCCAAGGTTTGTATTTTTTTTCTAAACGTTTGTTTGAAAAATTCTTCCCCGTTATTCACTTGCATTTTTTTCCTTCACGACCAAAAGGTTTGGCTTGGTACTGCGGTACGTGTACCATTCCTTTTCGTCATTTTTTTCTTTCTAATATTTGAGCAGTGAAAATATTCTGGGGTTATCTGCGAGCTAATGAGCTGCTAATGAGCTGCCAAAGCGCTGCTTTCTCTTATTCTTTGAAAACGTGTAAAATCTGTAACTAGATCGAAGATAAAACGTCCATTCTCGACTGTTTTTGTGGTGAATTATGAGTCTTGTGTCTTCAGGTTCTGTGCAGGCTGTACTTCTGAAAAAATGTTATAGTTTTTTTAATGGTTTCCGAAAGCTCATTCATAAAATTGCCGTTTTTTTCATGCTTTTTCGGTCTTAGTTAAAAAGTTGATAATTTTTCTGAAATTGGAAGGCTGAGACTCGGCAAGTTAATTTTGATGAAGCCGTTTCTGCTTTTTTTTGTTTTCTTTTTTGCTTTAAGAAAAATTTAAGTGCAAACTTGATGACAAATCTCTAAAAATATAGAAAAAATAGAGGCACATGCTCAAGCAATTGCAACGTACTCTCGGGTTCAAACAAACGGGGGATCTTCAAGGATTTTAAAAAAGTATTAAACGGGGGCATCAAAGTAAACGGGGGGGGGATCGGAACAAAATATGAAAGAGAAAGAACGAAAATAGAATTGTCCTCAAACATGTTATTCACTAGGCTCGGCATCGGTATTTGTAGTATAGTGCGGCGCCACTTATAGTAAAGAAACACCCACGGTCTATGATATATTATTGAACGTCTTTGTATTCCCTTGTGAAATTTTAAAAAAAAAACACTAGACGGGGAGGGGGGTCAAAATAAGCTGCAGGAAGGGGAAGGGGGTCTCCAAATACCACGAAGAAAATAAACGTCACCCTCCGTTTGTTTTGAACCTGAGAATAAAAACGGTAAAAGTAGCGAAAGTGCACTATTGGGTGTGAACTACGGCTATTGATGGTTGATTATAGTGAATGAACTTTAAAGACTTCCTGCGGGGATGGCCAGAAGAATAGTACGTTTCGGTGTACCTGCAAGAGGTCAGGTCTCGTGCTACGAGCAAATTTGTCAGCTGTACAAATCTTGTAAATAGTAGTCGATCAGTTCTTCAAATATTGTAATTTTACTTTGTACAATATAGCTATAGTGAGTACTACAGAGAATGAAGAAAGAAAAATATTGAATTGGAATAAAATTTGGCCAGCTATTCATTGTACATGTGAATTGGGATTTTGCAGGAAGAGATCAGTGAATGAACCAAAAGCATATACTGTAAGCAGTTGTCTTTATCGAGGTTTTGACTTCGATAATTGCTGCGAACGAAGTGGGCAGCAAAACTATTCTCGGTGTTGAATGACCGAAGGGGTCTGGGTACGTTTCCGGTTACGTTTATATCGTGAAGCTTTGGAAAATTTTGGGTGGGAAAAATGGATTTTTTCGCTGGACTTTGATCTCTTAGGCCTGGGTCGCACTGTGACCAAATATCCAAATTCGCGCTCGCTCTAGTGAAATTGTTTTCAACCACCGATTGG
>JAOBRG010044451.1:0-38322 GCA_027574985.1 Umimayanthus nakama | reverse complement strand
AGTTGGTCAGTATCATCTTCCTCCATCCCCTTCTGTTCCTTACCCTTAGTTGGTCAGTATCATCTTCCTCCATCCCCTTCTGTTCCTTACCCTTAGTTGGTCAGTATCATCTTCCTCCATCCCCTTCTGTTCCTTACCCTTAGTTGGTCAGTATCATCTTCCTCCATCCCCTTCTGTTCCTTACCCTTAGTTGGTCAGTATCATCTTCCTCCATCCCCTTCTGTTCCTTGCTCTCAGTTGGTCAGTATCATCTTCCTCCACCCCAGGGTTCCTACTGGCCCTGGAAATCCTGGAAAACTCTGGAAAACTTTTGAAGCCCTGGAAAAACCTGGAAACCATGGAAAAGCCCTAGACCTTTTTTTATTTAAGCCCTGGAAAACCTTACAGAATTCTACTGAAAAAAAAATCACGAAATGGTGCATTTTGTGGATTGCTGTACAAGTAACAACCGATATTGTAGTTTTTCTAATCGTTTCAAAACATCATTTTATGTTAGAAACCACTGTATAGTATCGAAATAATGTATACTTTGGAGCAAATTGTTGTTTCGCAATGATTACATAATTACCTTTTGATACCCCATGAGGCCCACTAAAACACAAAGCAACATTTTTCAGTGATGGGTTCCAGGCCAGCAATGTATACATTGTATACTGTAATATCATTATTACAGCAGCAGAACACTAATAGCAATCTGAAAACCATCTAAAAGTCATACACTGTCAGGTAGATCTCAAGTTGAAAGTAAAATGGACATTACATGAGCATAACCACAATGAACAGATTTAAGTCTCTTACAGTACTCTCAAGCTACACCCATAATTGCTGTAAACACAAAGAACCATGCAAAATTGATATGATATAGATATCTCATCCAAAAAAGGACAAGAATGCATGCCTTCTTCCTAAAGTTTTTTTTTCTCATTTAATGGTTGTTCGTTGTCCAGGTTCTGGTGAATCGTGTTTGTTCATGTATATTTATGCTGACAATTAATGTTCATCCTTTTCCTCATTCATGATTACAGGAACCATAATACCTTGTGTACCTCAATTTTAAATTGTATCACGTACATCTGATTGCGTGCAATAACTTTATCATCTAAATCAGCCAAGTTAAAAACATGAGCTGTTTAGAATGTTAAAGCTAAGTTTTCAACACTTATTAAATAGACTCAATGTTTCAACAGGTGTTGTAATGTCTGTAATGAAGGAAGTATTCGAAGTCCCTAAGGATGCAGAAACCAGACTTTGGAATAAATATATGAGTAATACATTTGAGTTGTTAAATAACGAAGAGCAGACTGTACAAGACGCTGGTCTTTATAGTGGACAGGTAAACCCCTGATACTAATTACCGAGATTACTCAAATCAGTGCACAATTTCAAATAAGTAACCTCCTTGAATAAGCACCCTCCCCCCCCCCCTCTCCACAAAAAATCGTAAATACTAGTTATAAAGTTAGAGCAGCACTTGTTCTTTCTTCTTTGTTTTGTTGATGAAAAATAAGCTTCATGCTAAAAATGTGCAGCTAAAAATGTGAAAATTTAATATACATCCAACCTCAAACATATATCCACCTTGAATTAGTGCCCCCCTGAAAGTCCAATAATGATGTAGGTGCCCAGGGCACTTATTTGAATAAATACAGTATATAAATGTACAATAATATATTAATATGATCTGAGTTCTGAATCACTAAGGAACAAGGCGATATCTACCATTGAGACTGGCAACAGGGATGGGGAAAGGTACATCTTGCCAGCTATCTAGAACAGACTAATTTGGTCACAAGTAACATGACCAGTCACATCACATCAACAGTGGTCAAGGCTCCAGTTGAGCCAAAGCTCTGAAAAGAACTTCTTCTAGTATAGTGTCTAAAGTTCGGAACTTGCGTTTTTTGTAAAATTACTGTCCTGCACAACTAGGGGTCGTCATTAACTCTACGAACGAAAAATCCCATTGGATAAAAGACAGTATAAGTAATCCAAACCCTATTGTTAACGCAAACAATAAGAGTTAAGCCTTACTGCAACTAAGCTCCAGAGTTTGTGACCATTCATATTGTTCCTACTAGCAAATGCGTTTTCAGTTGTTTCTTTCCTCATGTAGAAGAATTCCTCAGCAGACAGACTTTCATATTATAATTATCACTTCTTAAAGGTGCTGGTTATTGAAAGAAAGAATGAAGATGGCACGTGGCAAAGGCAAACCTCGACAATCTCTAGAAGGTCAGGCTACAAGACATGTACATGGAAGTGTGTAACTAGCTCGACTGTAACCTGCAATTTAGAGAAAAGCTTTGCATGTCTCATAGATGCATTGAAACAGTTGATGAATTTTGTGTTACCAAAAGACACAGGCTTTGCACTTGTTACTGTGACCTTTAACTTGCAGGACTTTTGCTTCTTTTTTTCTTTTGTACTCAATATTTGCCCTGGTTTGTTTTGTTGTTTTGCTTTGTACTTACATGTAGAATCTGAAGGATTCCAATCCAAACGTATCACTCATCGTGTCTACTTGAAATACAGGTACCATTGGTTACAACTGTGTGCCCTTAGGACTTTTTTTGTTTTCATGTCTACACAGAGCTATTACAGTGTCGCTGAGATCCAAAGAAAAATACTGAAATGAGTCCACATACAATTTTATAAGTACTAATTATCACTGCTATTAACTTTTTATTGTTTGTACTTTATTTGCAGTAATTTTTCCTCATCATCGGTGAGTATTCCTACAAAATCATTGTTAAGTTTTGTGTGTTTTAAGCCTTTTTTTAGTATTCACTCAATAGTCTGTCCCTTCTGTTGTGTACAGGTGTACATAAGTTTGAGTCAACCTATATAGTATTGTCTTTGTTAAAAACATATAGTTCACCATAACTTTAAAAGAGGTTACTGAATCTCGCATCTTGAAAAATGAACAGAGTAAAAGTTATTATTTTTTCCTCTGCGGTTACAGTAACAAATACTGAATTAAGATTGGTTCTTAGCGTATTTGTGAGCAAGCAAGATTTTCCTATCTCTAACCATGGTCACGGTAACCTGTGCTGCTTCGCCTCTAATTCGTCTCTTGATGTGCTTGTCGGTTGAAGGAAAAAATTAATAAGTTATTTACCGATTTATGGTCTGTCCGTATAGGGAAAAACCATGACCTCGGCCTGAATATGCTGACCTCGGCCCAGAGTCCTCAGTCAGCATATTCAGACCTCGGTCACAGTTTTTCCCTATACGGACCTCTCAGCCGGTTAATAACATTTATGTACTAAGGTAGCTTGCCATTTATCTGGTCCGGTTTGGCCAAAAAGATGGCCCCTCTCCCCCTGGGGAAATTCCCTTATGAAGCTATAGAGGTATGTGCAGCACCCAAGGGTAGAGTAAATGAACCAATGTGGTCTTTGATTAAATTGTGGATAGAACTTGACTTTGTGGTCTGAGATCGGCTATCAATTCTTGACAAGATTTGTTAGATGTGCCATACAAACATTTTGTGACCCTCAAATTTGGTATAAATTATAACATAAGGTCTGAAAGTGCCTAGAGAAATTTGCAAACCTGGTCTGAAACAGGGTAATGATTTCACAAAGTGCACTGTACACGCCCACCAAAATGAGTGAGGAGCACCCCTCCTGGCTGAGACCATCCATAAACCTCCCACTCCTACTCTGCCAGTTTCAAACCCCCTTTGGATTATGTTTTTGAAACTCTTGTAAACAATGAGGTAACAGAAAAAGCTGCCAAACAGCTTGCATTAGCTTTTGTAATGATTATTCAACAGATGTCATCCTCATCCAGTTCTGGATATGGTTCAAGCTCATCCTACAGGTTAGCTTTTTTTAAAAAACCTCTGAACTGTGTATGTTAGTCTGTTTTTCAATGCAAACTAAGATTAGAGGAAGTTTTCTTAGGTTTTACAAGACTTTTTTCTTTGTCTCATTAAAGAGTTTAAGAACCTGGTGAACTTTGTGGTGGTATGAAACCAACAACTTTGAAACATCAAACTGCTACTAGTTTCGATCGAACTTACTTGATTTTCACCATGGACAAATATCAGGGGGTACTGGTAGGTTCTGGAATAACTTTCCAACCTAGAAAACTCCCGGAACTTTGTTCTTACAAATTGGTACGAACAAACTAGCTTGTATTTCTTAAATGAGTGGTACAGCCATTAAAAGCTGTTGACTTTGCACTTCAAAGACTTGAAATGAACTTTAAGGACTGAAGGTCGGGGATGTATGTATATGGCCATTTGGAAGAGATAGTGCTATTTTGGAGAGTACCAGCCTTGAAGAAAAACTCTGCCACTGTATTTTTTTACTTTGCCTTTATTGAGGTTCCTGTTTTTCTTGTTTCAGTAGTTATGGCTCCAATTACAGCAGCTGGGATTACCATGGAGGAGGAAGGAAAGCAGCTCCCCAGCCCGGCTTGTCGGGTCTCAGTAACCTTGGAAACACATGTTTCATGAATTCTGCTCTTCAATGTTTGAGTAACACACCTCACTTGACAAAATACTTCATCCGAGGGGAATACAAAGATGAATTGAACTTTGATAACCCTCTGGGCATGCGTGGTGAGATAGCTAAGGCATATGCTGTCCTCTTGCAACAAATTTGGACTGGAGAATACAGTGCCGTTGCACCAAGACCATTTAAGACTCAGGTGGGACGCTTTGCTCCCCAATTTTCTGGTTACCAGCAGCAAGATTCGCAGGAACTGTTAGCATTTCTGCTTGATGGGCTCCATGAGGACTTGAACAGAATTCAGAAAAAGCCTTATATTGAGCTGAAGGATGCTGATGACAGACCTGACAAGGTTTGTACTGAACTTGTTGACATTGTTAACTTAAAATGATTTGTACTGCATGGTCATGTTGTTTAGCTAGGTAAGCTTTTTCATTACAAGCTCTCAGTCTGGTTCTGAACATGGGCCTTTGTGACAAGGCATCAAGTAGCTGTTCTTTTCATGGGTTTGTGTACGCAGCCCTCCCTCCTCGCAACGCAGCACTAAGAGCATGGAGTACTAACTTACCACCACATATGATGTGACCAAAGACGATCTGTATCTGAAATAATGAAACCCTCATTAAGGCCAAGGATTGTACCAGGCTTTTAGGTTTTTGGTGACACTTTGAGCTCTAGAATTTTGAGTTTAATACTTTCTATTTTTAAGTTAGTGTTGCTATAAGTGTTACTGTTATTTTGCTTCAAGGGTTTAGCACTTTGGCTCGTTTTTTCATTTTTTTCATTATTTCTTTGTTGATGTTTTGTTTTTATGTGTTCTTGTTGTTTTTCATCAGTTGTCATGTTCAGCTTTTTTTCTCACTTGTTATTTCGGTTTAATCAGTGGCTTTAACGTTGTGTTTTAATACTGTCTGTTATGCAGGTGGTTGCTCAAGAAGCATGGCAGAATCACAGGAAAAGAAATGATTCGATTATTGTAGATATTTTTCATGGCCAATTCAAGTCAACATTAGTTTGTCCAGATTGTGAAAAGGTAACCATCCTCGCTATGTTTAACATTTTTTTATCTTAATGATTTCAGTATAAGTCATGCTTTAAACAGTAATCAGGGTGATGGTGATGTAGTGATGGTGATGATGGTAGTGTAGTGGTGATGTTAATTAGAGTGATGACAGACAAATGATAATGATGGTGATGGTGATGGTGATAATGAAACTGATTGTGTTGGTGGTGATGGTAATGTAACGTGAACGTAAGAAGGGAGATTTTCTTTGATTTACAAGGTTGTTTGGGAAATCATAGGAAGATTTGATGTTTTCTAAGTCACATTTTTGACATCGACCAGCTTTTAACTCAATCCTTGGATATTGTTTAGTGTTGTTGCAAATTTGTAAGAACTTCTTTTTCAGATTTCTGTCACGTTTGATCCGTTCTGTTACCTGTCCCTACCCCTCCCAGTCAAGAAAGAGCGCAACCTGGAAGTGTTTCTGGTTAGGAATGACCCGTTGAAGAAACCAATTCTGGTAAATACAATGTTCACGGATAATTGTTGTCAATAATCCTCCTTCAGCTCTGTAGTACTGTTAACAGTGCCCAGGCACTGTTGACAAAGAGTCAAGACTCGATCCAATTAATAGTAGAACATTGTTTTTTGAGTGGATTCATTCGTTCAGCCTTCCACTCTACTGTACCTCGTTTGCATCTTCATCAAGTCCATCCGCCATTCTCTTGCAAATTTTGCCAGTGAACACATCTTTTAGACAGAGTAAATCAAGTGCCAAAGGATTGGCAACGTGCCGTTTAAGCGTTTGATATTACAGTTTTTGAGCTCACCTTAGGAGTGGTTTCGTTCAGTGCATCCAACTTCCAATCTTCTGTCCTTTTGCAGTGTAGCTGAGACCATCCCGAATTCCCCTCAGCGAGTGCCCCCTTGTTCAACAGATTCTTCCTTAACCTAAGGTCTAACCTGCATTGGATTTTGAAAGCACGTGCTTTGAAAGAGATATTTGTCTTCCCTTGCCGCATCATGCAAGTTGTTGTATCACTGTCGGTGATTAAAGCTCTAGTTATTCATACTAGAGGTTTAACTTTATTCTCTGCACTCCCACCTTTCGTTCTTTGCTAAACATAACAAGAACTTATACCATCAACTGGACAGCATTGTCTGTACCTATGGTAAAAATAATCGCTTCTGTCAAGTTAAGTTCATTGATATACGTGCAGAGGACGAATGATCACCTACACTGTTCACGTGAAGTCTGCAATTCACAGCAAATGTCTGAAAAATGTTATTTTGAAATTAAATTTAAAGCTTTCAGTTGGTAATAAAAAAGTAGCCAAGTCCTCAGAAATTTCCAGAGAGTGTAATAAGTGTGTATGCCCACAGACATATGATTTATGAAGTTTTTTCACAGAAGACAGAATAAGGTGTTTTAAAAACACTTTCTCTGTTTTTTATTAATCGGTGAGACAATTTTATACCAACTTACCAGTTATCCTACAACTGGCCTAATCAAGAATTGACTGGCATCTAGTCAGCAGAGAAATCGATTCCTCGATCAGATTTAAATGTTTCCTAAAACATTTTTCCAAGCATATCTGGCAAACGGTTTTAAGACTCAGTGTGAACTTTAACCTGAAAGTTCGACCAAGCTACAGTTGCTACAGCTAACAAGGGCGTTTTTTCAGGGAGGAAATCAATCTCATGTGCCCTTCTCCGTTTCAGTTCAAACTGACGGTCCCAAAAATGGGAAATGTATCTGACCTTCTGATGGTTTTGTCCAAGGAAGCAAGTGTGCCCAAGGATAAGGTAAATAAAACGCTTTCTTACTTCACTGGTACAGCTGTTGAGTGGGACCTTGTCTGTGGACTTGTTCATAATTATAAACCATTTTCTGCTGTATAGTGAAGGTTTGGAGTAAAATATCTGTAACAGAAACTTGCAGAAATAAGCCCCCTCTGATACCGATTCAATCTTGCATTTATAAAATAAGGGGAAAAAATTCAGATGAGATAATTACTGTGTAATGCCCACAGACATACGGTTTGTGAAATTTTATTTGATATATGTGTTTTCGACAGTTTCCGTCAGTCAGAAACTGATTACTCAAACAGGTGTTGTAGCTTGAATTCCAAAGTGCTATGCTTTACTCCTGCATTTTGTAGATGGTTTTTTTTTATCAACAACACCACTTCCTCACTGGAACAACTCTGGACACACAGTTAATGTTGGCTTGGTAAAGATAGGCAAAAATATCAAGAAATTATAGAAAGACTTTCTGTTTAGGAGTGCTTTGTTTTTTTTTTGATTTTTTTTAAATTAACAGTTTAGTTTTTGCAACCTGTGTTATGAAATGAAAGAGTGCAATTCATAGAACACAAGCTTAATTTTATCACATGAGAAACTTGGAAAAACTGCACTGTAAGTTCCCTAACAACCCTTGTTACTGTTTTGCTAGCTCTAGCTACAAAAAATAAATAAAGATATCAAATGCAAATGAAATACGCTGATACTGTTCTTGTGTACGTAATTATACGCAACTGCCTTGGATCTTTGCAATGTTCATTCTTTTCAGATGATTGTTGCTGATGTGTACAACCACAGATTCCACAAGATATTCAGTTCAACTGATCTCTTGTCGTCCATTTTGGATAGAGATGATATCTTTATGTAAGTTGACTCTACCCTATAATTTCAATGTAATGTAGAGTAACATAGTTTGAAGAAAAACAGAAAGGCGTTATTCAACTCCCCCACACCCTCGCCTGTCTGTTCAAAGTGTGTAGTTTTCATAACACTGTCTGTAGAATAACATTATCTCTACCCTCCATAGTGAAAAGGCTGTGTTTTTGTTTTAACTTATTGTAGCTTTTACTCGATACCTTAATGGATCTGTTTGTTTGTTTATTTATTTGCACAGATATGAAGTAGCCAGTGGCCCAGAGACAACAGTTATCCCAGTGTACATGAGAGAGAAGAGGTGTGCTTTGTTCATATAGTGTTCTTTACGACTGTTGTTTACTTTACCAAACTTTTTCAGGCATGGACCAAGAAAAATCTAAGTGACGTAAATTGTATGTAAGATAAATAAAAAAGTTCCAATATCGAATCTCTGAAATGTAATTTTCTCTATTATCGACACTCATCATAATTGCATTGCTTGTGTTCACATATTTTCCTCAAAATTTTGAATACTTTATGGCTGAGAAACATTTTCATGAACCAGTTTTGGTGTGTGCCTACCTTACCCATTGATTCTCCTTACGAATCTCCTTCAGGCCAATGGAATATAACCAACTTGTAATAAATTAAATATCAATAAAATCTGACTTATTATTATTATTATTATTATTATTATTATTATTATTGTTATTATTATTATTATTAAGAATCTTTTTACCAAATAAATGCAAAGTAGTGGCAAAACTCTCCTTACTAATCTCCTTACCTAAAGACTTATCTTGCAAATCTACTCAAAAAGTCATCTTTTTCAGTCTTCGTAAGATTCCTCTTTTAAATGTCCTTAAGATTCCACACATCTGAAGATTCTTGTCAAAATCCATAAAATTGTTAGTATCAGTCTTGAGGTCTCCCGAAGAATCATTTACCAGTTTCCTTATGGTTTGAAAAAACTTTTTTAAAACTGTCTTTACCAATCTTCTTAATATTTTTGTTGTTAATTTCCAGAAGAATCTTTTTGTCAGTCACCTCAAGACCCTTTGTTCTTTTCTCACGCCTCTTTTTACCAATCCCTTAGGAGTCTTTGTTAATTTCCTTAAGATCTTCTTACTAATCTCAGATAGATTATTTGTACCATTTTCAAGATTCTCCTTAATTATCTTTTCGAAAAATTTAAATCCAATTTTTAAAAGGTTCTTTGTACAATTCTCAAGATTCTCCATAACAATCTCCGGAAGATTCTCTCCGCCCATCTCTTGTAGAATCTCTTACCATTTGCAAGATTCGCCTTACCATTCTCTTTAAGGATCTTCTCACCAACCTGAGTAAGTTCCTCTGAACCGCTCTCAAGATTCTCAAGAAAAAATCTCCAAAAGAATCTGCTGCCAATTTTTTGTAGAATCTTTTTTCGTTCTCAGGATTTACCTTGCCAATCTTACTAGAAATCTCACCAATCTCTACGACATTCTTTGTATCATTCTTAGAATAATCTTTGTAAAATTTCCTGAAGACTTTTCTCACCGATCTCCTTAGGAATCTTTGTACCATTCTCAACATTCCCCATAACAATGTCTGGTAGAATCGTCCAACAAGTCTCTCAAAGATATTAAGTACTACCCTCATAATTCTCTTTTCTGGTTGTCAAGATTCTTCTAACAAATCTTCTTTAACGCATTTGTAAAATTGAATTACTTCTCAATATCAATTTACTTATGAATTTTCTTAGTAATCTCCTTAGGTTTCGTCTTGCAAATCTTCTCAAGTTTCTTCTTTCAAAACTTGTTCCGATTCTCTTTGTTTCAAATTGCAAACAGTGGCATAGTTACTACAGCGAAACTTCTGAAACCGGAACCATTTGCCTATGGCTTATAAACAAAACAGATAAGCTGCAAAACCCTACAATTAGATAGTGTTCCCCTGACTTGTTTGGATTATAACGAAAAGTATTTAAGCTATTATAGTTCGTTGTAATAATTCGTTTTTGGGCCAGGTTGTTGTGCAATTCTTTGTTATCTGTTGCCACAATCCTCGCCTTGTGTTCTCTTTTAATGTATGTACCTAAGTGTAGTTGCTTTATCAGATAACAATTCCTTATACTTATTAAAATGTAGTTAATTTTTTCCTTGTAAATATATATGTCAAAGGTCAAACACAGGCAAAACAATAAACTGAAACTGAAAACTGAAACAATACAACTGTAATGTTAGTATTTCGTGTAATTGTTTTGCTCCAGGATGCGATTGTCAACCTATAGCGCTCCCAGCAAGGCTCTATTTGGTCTGCCGCTGTTGGTTGGTATTCCCAGCAAAGGCTTCACATACAGTGGGCTCTACAATCTCCTTTTGAACTCAATGAGGTGCGTTACTATTGCTCTGATTAATGAAGACAAATTGATTGCCAGTTCGTTGGTTTTAAACCTAAATCTAAGTCTTAATCCACAAAGCAAGTGGTCCTTACTGGTGCAGCGGAAAAAAGGAATTGTGCGAGCAAAAGATCCCCCTCGCTTCCCCCACCACTTATCTAATGGTCCTTCCCTAATACTGAGGTAACCCTCTGTTTTTATTTAAAATACAGGGAAGTTTATCTTTGTTTTTATTCAATATGTTTTACCATGATATGCGGCAAGTTAGAAGATTCAGTTATTTAAAACGGAAGTGTCAATTAGTTTTGTCAAACTAAGATATCGATAAAGAAAGGTATTAAACATAACCTCTAGATTACGTTGTTCAAATCATCGTTTCAGTTTGAAGTGTGGCGAAACAATTTGTAGTTAACTAATTTCATAGTTGATAGAGCGAACTGTTTAGGAAGCTCAACAGTTTTCAAAGGGAGTGTACAAAGTTGCTTTGTTTTATGTTGGACGAACCGTGACCCTGCACATTGTTTTGTTCAATGTGTTAGCCCAAAAGCTTTTACTGGTAAGTTGCTAATGTGCATATCAATACCTTTTGTGTTTTGTGCAGGGTCAAGGACAACGAACAAAAGAAATACAGAACAAAAACATATAACAAAAAAATGGCTAAGTTTTATAACCAGCTCGCTATATTAACTATGACTAATTTGAAACAATTTTGATTTCCTTGTAGACGTTATGTTTCCCCACCACAGAACGAATCGGGAATCAACGGTGATAAGGAAAGAGAAAGCAAGACTAACGGCCTAGGTAGTTTTGTTTGTTTATTTGTTTTGCCACTTACAGTTTTTGTTATTTAAAGGGTCATTGCCGAACGAGAGACACTCCCACTCTAGCTCTGCCTTAGTTTGCTTGGAAGTTAAAAATTGAATGTTGTATTCACACCATGTCTTACGTTTTAAGATCCATGTGCAGGGATTATAAAGCTTAAGAAATAAAGTCAAATTAAATCCTTCAACGTTAACTCTGTGTATGGAACTATCTTTTTTTCTGCCAAGAAGGCAAATGTAATGCAGACGTTTAATATAAGAGCGAAAGTGTTTTTAATGCAAGAAATAACTTCGCAGTCTTGGTAATTTGACCCTTTAAATTCTCGGGTATTCAATGCACAGTTTGAGGAGAAACGAGTATGTTATCAAGATTGCAAAATTCACAGTCAGAGCTATTCTGCGATGTTCTGTTGTGCTGTATTCATCTATGAGAAGACTTGGACTCAAACTTGTGTTTTTCTCCAAAACTTCGTGAACTCTATCTTCACCAAACAACTTCAATAGTCATGACCAAACTAGGAGGGTCATAAGAGCGGATTAGAAAATTTAATGTATCTGTGCTTGTTATTTGAATTCAGTTGTGTCAGACGTGGAGATGAGCGAAATCAAGTCCGAAGAACATGGTCCGGAAACTGAGGAGGACGAGTTGGAGAAAGCGACGCAGAATGTTCACGTCAACGTGAGTTAATTTGAGAAGAATATTCACAAGAGAATAAGATATTTGCACAAAATGTTCATGTAAACATAAGATGTTTTAAACAAAATGTTTACGTCTGATTCCTTTAACCTTGGGATAAACGTGTCTCCAACCCAAAGTGGTCGCTACAGCACCTAGTTCAGTCGAAACAATAACAGATGTTTAGAAAAGATTGAAAGTTTTGAATTTTGACAGGATGTGAGATCTATTCAAGTGTACTTGAATACACTATTTATCATTTTCGAAATCTTGTAGAGATATGAAGTTTTTGCAGTTTCGCCAAGTATTTATTTTGTTCGGTATTGAAATATGAACTGCAAGTTTAAGTTACTGGCCAATATGTTTTGCTGGCTGTATCTGAAGGCCAAAGCTGTGTTAGAAAGTGAGCAACTAGACATAAGTAAATACCGTTGTAGTTGTCTTTGTGAACCTTCTCAAAGTTGACAAAACCAGTTGCAGATAATTATATAAAAAAAACTGTTTGCTGCCTGCTGCTGCGGCATACTTAAAATGTGATCTGTAAAATTTTTTGCTAGTGTCTTGCAGTTGTGATTCACCAAATCTTCAAAACTAAAGCTATACGGAAATTAACTGCCTTCAATTTTGGATTGTTCTCATACAAAAACGTACAGGGTTCCCACGGTCAGTGAAAAGTCAGTGAAAAGAAATAAAATTTCAAGGTCAGGAAGTTGTCAGGGAATTTCGGTTTGGGTCAGGGAAATCTTAGATTCTTTTCCCAAGTCAGGGAAAAGTCGGGGAATTTTGTCTTCTGACCTTTGCCGGCAATGCTTTCTGCCAGAAAACTTAAAAAAGTATTCGAAGGTTACGCTGTGGTTTGGTGGAGGCTAGCGATACATGCTCTTCGCTTTGTCATACCGCAGCGTGACTTTGGAATACAGAAGAAAAGGACAGAAATTAAAACTGGAGCACCTCTAACAGAATCTGAAGTCAGGTTAAGAGAGCTTTACTTTGTGTGTACAGGTCAGTGAAAACATTGTTTGGTCAGCGAAAAGTCAGGGAATTTTGTTTTTTCCGAACATATTTCACGTGTGTTTTCCACCTCCTTCTGTAAGTTCGAACCATCCTTGAAAGGGTCTTTCTGAAAGTTTTCCTCCCTTTTGTTTTCCTACTCAGGGTGATGAGGATAATGGCGATGATGAGGTGAACGACGAAGGAGATGACAGTCAACAGAAAGACGACAAATCGAAGGCGAAGAAAAAGAGCAGACTGTTTAGCATGACCCTGGTGAATGTGTTCGGCAGCTCCGACATACAGCCGCTGGTGGATGACGACAAACCTCTCGCGCTGTCGGGTAAACCATCTATGGACGGTGCACTGTTCTCTTTATCTTGGGTTTTTGTTTTCAAAAATCACGATTTTTAGTTTCTTTGAATGAGAGAGGATGTTAACTTTATGTGTTGGAATCCACTTTAAACTAGAATGACATTGTAGTTATGATTACGCTTATGATTGACTGATTACGAATCCGATTCGTTAATTAAGGTTATGACTATGACTATGAATATATGTACGGCTTACATGGTAGTGATTTGTATTGGTTTTGAGTATGGTTTTTGTTATGGCAATAGTTGATTGTGATTGTTACATCTAGGGATATGATGATGATTTTTATGAACATGAATGATTATGATTATGATTATAACTATTTTAGCGAGAACTAATCGAAGTAAGAAATCCTGGTCTGACAGAGCTGCCAAGATTTCTTTATAGTTTAATTCTGAACAAAGGAAGGGGAACAAGTTTACCTATAGAAGGATATTTGTAAAAGAAAAACGAAAAGCAAAATTCGTAGGGTATAAAAAAGATAAAAAAGCATCAAATGTCGAAGTACATAGGTACTGATTTCGTCTTTGATTTTATACTTTCTTAAACTGAATCGTTGCTAAAGCGAGTCACTTTTGCTGTGCCGGCAATCCTAGGTCGATCTTATCTGGCTCTTGACTGGAGCACCAAGACAAAAGAGAAGTTCTACGACATTGAAGCAGCAGATGTAAGTGATTCAAAGTAGTAAAGAACGCTTAGCAGGGTTTGTCATGGTTTGGTGGCGCAGTTTTTCTAACAACATTTTCTCCTATTAATTGTCCTCTAAATGCCCCAAATCACGGCAAAATAACTGTCGGCTCCTTGTAACACTTTAGGAGTCTGATCAACACGATAGCGTGACAAGAAAACCGGCCCAGAAGAAGAACTGTGTTAAACTGAGTGACTGCATTGAAATGTTCACCAGTAAGGAGAGACTGGGAGCCAATGATCCGTGGTAAGTGCGATACTCTAGGTTCAGACACTATAACAGACACGGATTTAATTATTATTCTCTGAAATGGAGGTGAATAGTGGCAGAATATTCACCAACATGAGAAGCATGGGAGTGAATATTCTATAAGCCACCATCCACTGTGGTTGACGAGAATAGTTGTACTATCATATACAAATTTGGTGACAACGAAACCCATTCTAGAAAGGTGTTCACTTCCCGGGAGAAGGACCCTACCATTAGTCAGAGATAGCAAACCAGTCCAAATGCCTGAATTACCAATGTCATCGCGTTTGTATATGCTCAAAATAATTATTCGTATAGCGGTTTTGTATGTTACAATAGCTGTTTTAAGTTTTTTGCTTCTTAATTGATTGATTGATTGATGGATGTATGGATGGACAGATTAACAAACGGACGAATGGACGGACTGATAAACTTACAGTTAGAAGGGCGGGTGAATGGTTGGATGGATCGATAATATAAAGGGGTCAATCCATGTACGAGGCGTGTTAGCTTCATAACAGGTCATTCGTGATAAATCCAGAAAGTTTAGAAAACGGTTGAGAAATCAAAGTCGACGCTCAAGAGCTTGGGATCTCGACCTCCCCGTCCCCCTTTTCCAACCTCTTTGCTCCTCCCCTTAATATACCTTTATTCCTTCACACCCAACTTGTGTATGCCACTTGTCTGTCTTAGGTATTGTCCAACATGTAAGAAACATCAGCAGGCGACAAAAAAGTTTGATCTGTGGGCGCTCCCGGAGGTGCTAGTCGTTCATCTGAAGAGATTCTCTTACAACAGGTAAGTGATTTCACTCACCATGCACATGTCTTGGTTGCTCACTGATTGATATGCTAACTAGTGTCTTTGCTCAGACAGCTGTTCCTCTCCAATATCTGTTAATTATTCCTGATTGTTGTGCTGTGTTTCAGTTTTTGGAGAGACAAGCTGGACACGTTGGTTGATTTCCCTCTCCGGTGAGTTTGACGATTTTTTGCTTGTTAAAAGGTTGCCACCTGCCCAGTAGTCTATATTTGGTTATCTCTCTTGACTTAGCATTCTTCTGTTACAAGTTTCTTTATCTTTATCGTTTTTATATGATAACGGTATTGTTACTATCATCTTCGTTATCATTAATATTCTAATTGTTATTATTATTATTATTATTATTATTATTATTATTAAGATTCTCAGGAGAATATCCAACACGTTTGCCGTTGTTCTTATAAAACAAAAGTTTTATCTTAAGTATTACTTATCAATTTTTTTTCTTGATGGTATACATTAATAGCATTGTTATTATTGTTATTGTTACTACTATCTTCATAAGTAATATTATTGTTATCGTCAGCATAAACGGCATTAATTAGTATTAAATTATCATCAGCTTCACTATGGTAATTGTTAATATCAATGTTAGTTTTATTTTACCACGGCTTGTTGTCCGTTGTTCTTGCTGTATTCTTCACTTTTCGCAAAACAAAACACTGTTGTAGCCTCCTCCGCAGGCAACTCCAGTTGGTATTTCGGGCAACAAATACGTGCAGCCGGAGGCCCCGAGCGAGTCAGCGAGTGTTCCCGCCCAGTACTCGACGCCATCCTTCCCTCAGCCTCATTTATCCAATTTGACCCTATTTACCATCACTCAGCATACCCAAGCCAATGTCTGGGTAGAATTACTGCTTTTAGAGTTGCCTGCGGAGGAGGTTAACACTGTTGATAGATACAAGTATTGTTATTCAGTTAAGAAACTCCAGCGAAATTTGAAAACCACGTTCTTTTCTGGGACTAGTTTTTTAGCCCTTTTCTTTGCGTATCAGTTTTTAGAAATACTCCGCATCAAAGTTTTGAACTTTTGGATCAAAATGTTTCATTTGTACATCAGGACAATAGGCTGTTTATTGACACTAACAAGAACGAAAGTTTCCTTCAAAGGACTACACTTCCACTTCAGTAGGGTACTGAGATGAATTCAGAGTCTTTAAACGCGAAAAATAGTTGTGTCATTTTAAATACATTTTATGAATTCACTGCCTTAACGTTACGTTCCACTAGTGTAGTATATTAAACGCCAACCATGACAAATCGTGTGGGTTGACGTGTTTATTTCAGCGGTTTGGACATGACAAAGAATGTGATCAACCACGAACAGCCGCGACCAGTCTACGACCTCATCGCTGTTTCTGTAAGTACACTCCTTGATGGTTTTAATTTATTATTGTTTAATACATTTGACTTTTCTTATCTTTGCATTCGAATATCTGATTTGAATACCTGAACAAACTTAAAAAAAAGCGGCAGTAATCCTTTAAACGCTTCAAGGTTTGTGCGCCTGTAGACTCAACTGGTTAATTAGACGGTAAATTCGACTTGCACGCACCCTGCAAACTGGAAGTTTGGTTTATTAGTCCACATTGTTTGTTTTTGCAATTTGTTAACATTGTTATGACATCATGTAACGTCACAACGCACAACCTTAAATGCATGGCCGCCGTCTTGGATTGATAAACGACGTCAGAAAATCGCTTTGATTGATTTTAAAGTTGTTTGAAATGACAGAAATGGTTTTTGATGAGGCATATCTGTGATTGCAGTGCATATCGCATATAGTCCTAACTACTTACCTTTTAGAAACAAAAAGGTTTTCTTCTTGAAAAGTGTCAGTTAGAAGCTTTGTTGTCATGATATAAGAGCACATAGCCAACAATTTGGGTTGTATTTGTAAACAAGGGTTCGTACGGGCCCTGGAAATCCTGGAAAACCCTGGAAAATTGTTGAAGTCCTGGAAATTCCTGGAAACCCTGGAAAAACCCTGGAAATTTTTATTTAAGCCCTGGAAAACCCCACAGAATTTTATTGGAAAAATGAATTCACTAAATGGTGCGTTTTGTTGATTTCAGTACAAGTAACAATCGATATTATAATTTTTCTTATCATTTCAAAACATCATTTTATGTTAGAAACCACTGTATAGTATGTAATTAACGTACCCTTTGGAGCACAATGTTGTTTTACAATGATTACATTACCTTTTGAACGTTGTTTTAAACAAATCGTTATGAACGTTGTTTTCATTCCGGGCTTCAATGGCCCTGGAAAAACCCTGGAAAAAACTTTAAAAAGGCCCTGGAAAACCCTGGATTTTTGAATTTCTGAAGACGTACGAACTCTGGTAAACGCAAATCAATCTGGGAAAGGTTGTTAAGTTTCTCGGTGCAAGCATTTACGTTAAATAACATCAGGATTTGTCCCTTTTTGGGGGGAGGGGGCTGGAGTAAGGAAGGTCGCTCTTGCCCCTCCCTTCCCCTACGCCCATCCACCGAGTAGGATGAGCACGTCGTTGTTTATGATCAGAAAGAATTAATCCAAATTCTTTTCACCTTTTCATCTTCAGAATCATTACGGCGGAATGGGAGGAGGACACTGTAAGTCGTTTTAGTTGACGGTTTGCTTTCTTAGTACAGTATTTCCTCTATTAAGCCTCGGCTTTTAATAAGCTCAACCTCCTAATAAACCCCATGATTGAGTCGCTAAGAATTGTATGATTAAGACCTTATCCCTATAGGCGGACTTTTCCTTTTTTCTGTGTTTCAGTTCAAAAATACGAGTGCTTTGCTCTTTCATTTCGTTAGTCAGTCATTAAACTGCCTAGCTACGCTACACTATGTTCACTAAATTTGTTTAAAGCCGCTAAACATTGTGGTTCTTTTCCCTTGGCATGCTTTTGAAAGTTCATTTTGCCTGTCGAGATTACGGATAAAACTAGTTGTGATTTTTATAAATCAGGAAGGATTTTAAGTATTTTTCTCTCCCTTCAGAAGACGTTGAAACTAAAAGGTACTGGAAACGGTAACGCAAACGAACCGCCAAATGAGTTGTAGAAGCTTTCTTTACAATATATTTTAAACTGGTCTTTATTGTGTAACAAGGTTGATCGAGCCAACGGAAGATCTTGATAGTTTGATCAAACAACGGCATTCAGTAGTGAATAGAGCTATATTTTTAGAGCTTAGTCTTCGTCAGTTGAAGACTAACAGATGTCAATGCTCTTCTAAATATCTGTGTATTAGAATTTGGTGGCAATGATTTATTGATGAAAACCGACAAGGTTCTAATTTCAAAGACAGTGTAGGTTTAACCACATTTGATAGAACTAACTTTGCTCAACAAACGTCAAAGAAAGTGTACAAACCTGCTTTGTTTTATGTTGAACAATCTGTGAACGTACACATTTTTTTGTTTTACGCGTAAGCTCAGATGTTTCTAATGTTAGCAACACAAATTGAGAATAAAAACATATAACAATGAAGCTGTCGATCGCTTTTCAACCTTTGTTTTCACTGTGTTACGTTACTTTGAACAGACACCGCGTATGCGAGGAACTGTCACGACAGCAACTGGTACTCGTTTGATGACAGCAGCGTGACACCCATTGAAGAGGGCCCGATAGTGGTAAGTGATCTCTTCAACGAGTTAATCTGTGTGCTGTGTCTGCGTGCGTGCATGTGTTTTTGTGTGTGTGTGTGTGTGTGTGTATGTGTGCATGCGCGTGTATGTCTGTGCATCAGGGAATTTTTTCAGAGTCAGGCATTTTTAAATTGTGCTGAAACAAGCTTTCATTTCGATTTATAATTTGAATGTTGATGTCATATTTTAACCAAAACAATCTCTTGTCAATTTTTAATTGATTGACCTTATCACAGACAAAGTCAGGGAAGTTAAGCTGTTGGTGGTGGAGAAAGCAGGGAATTCTTTGTATCCTCATGGGTGCCAATCCTGAATAAATGTTTGCCGCAATCCAAGGGTCGTCTTTAACTATACGAACGAAAGATCCCATTGGATAAAAGACAATAAAAGTAACCCAAACCCTATTGTTAAAGAACGCAAACCTTAACAAAGAAACAAAGAAAAAACAAAGAAAGCGTGTTCGTAGAGTTAAGCCTTACTGTAATCCAAAGCAGCAAGTGCAGTTTTCTGTTGTGATTTATATGACGTACCAATAATTTCACGTTTGGTTTCCGCCCCAGTCCAAAGCAGCCTACGTGCTGTTCTACCAGCGCCGTCGGAGTCACCGTGTGTCGGTGTTATCAGACAAAGGAGAGGGAGCCTCGGGTGAGGTCATGGCCGCGGGAGATGATGATTGGGTAGACGAGGGTGAAGAGGAGGATATGGACACTAAGTGATCCAAGCCGCTGTTTTGTCACTAGGTCAGACATTGGTGATTCATGCTAGCCTATGTTTATACTCCTTTGTATTAAGAGCTATGCGGGAGGGCAGAAAAATATCTTCCGCTTTTCTGTAGGTTTGTGGTTGTTTAGTTATAAATTTGGTTGATAAAATCCATTTTAATTAATGACAAACGTACCGAAGGTCGGGTCGTTTTGAGAAACAAGGGCTTCCATTTTGGACGTGTGATCTTTTAGTCAGCGGAAAAGCTGCACTTTTTCTCTCTTTCTTTTTAATTATTTTGTACAATGCCTACTGATTTGCATTTTGTCAGAGGCGTAGGGTCATAGCAGCAATGCTTTCATATCAGTGCGCAGGTGAATCAGCAGAGGCTGTAGTTGCCGCATGGCCGTCTTGTCGGTCTGTGTTGACATTTGCCGCTGTATGGACACTGTTCGCAAGCGGTTCTTTTTTTGCAACGGAGAACACAGGTTGTGGGCTGCGTTCAGTTGGCTTGCTTTAAATCAAGATTTAGACTGTAGATCTGCAGTGAGATTCCTGGTTGATTGGTACTAAGAAAGAGGTTTGACGAGACAATGACACACCCCAACCCCTCCCCTCCCCTTCCTCTCATGTTTTAGACGTCTGTGTCGTTATGGAAATAAGAAAGTTGTTTTACAGGTTTAGAAAAGTCCTGGAGTTCAAGCCCATAGCCTGGTAAAATTATAAGTTTCAAATTGCTTCGCACAAAGTAGAGATTTTCTGTTCAAAAAAAGGTAGAGTAATCAGCAAGCAGGACGGTCAGGGTTTTTGTTTTTTTCAGTATTCCAGCGATCAATTTATCGTGATCTCTAGGGGCTGTTGCGCGTTTGTCTCAAAGGGGGCGAGTTCTATCTCGGTCAAGATTCACTTTTTCAGTTCATTTTAAACACCAGAATAAGTTGTTTGTTTTGGTTCCTGCTAGACCCCTGTGTAACGAAGTCACATCTCGCTTGTGTCAATACAGGTACCACGTTGATTTAGATGAGCACAATCTTTAGTGGAATGTCAAACTGGCTAAACGTGGAGATTGACCCAAAGAGTGGCGTTAGTTCAAGTTCCCCGAGCAAACATTCCTTAAGAGACGACGAAGCGACAATAGATCGCTTTCAATTTGTCCAGTCTGGCCGTCCGACCAGTCAGTTCATAACTGGAACGCGCGAGTTCTCAGAACAGGTCCGCTCCAGGTTCAGAACAAGTCCGGAATGATCCTGCTCATGGATAAGAGCCGCTCAGTTCTTCAGCTTCGGTCGTCCAAAGCGCCAGAATTTGGAGAGTTGTGGCGGAAAAAATGCCTTTCCATTTAAACTGGCCAGAAAAAGTTCTTTTAGGCCGTCCAGAATGGACAAAATGAAATCGATCTATAAGTGCCGTTCTCATTTGCAAGCTGTACAGTAAAATATGCTCTCCAGTTTTTCCCAGACTGTCCGTTGCCTGGAGACGAGTAAATCAGAGGACCCGTACGGGTCACCGAGAATCAAAGTCTTGCATCGTACAATAGCACAACGGAAATTTGTAATAATTTAGATATTTTCGTGAGCGAATTGCCACTACTTAGGCAGTAACAAGTTCCATACGTTTGTCGGGGTGTTATAGATTTTCAGCGAGTTAGTGGATTGTTTTTCATGTGCCCGTGAAAAGTGGTATAGACGGCCTTGTTTTCCAAAGGCAAGAATCAGGGCCGGCGGAGCAGGAGATTGAGGGGGCGGGAAGGAAAGGAAGTTTGTCTTTGTCATGATAAAACTATCCGTCAGTAGCTGTAGTGTACTAGCGTTGGCTAGAAGGTAACGAAGAAAACAAGTCTAGAAATCTCTCTTGCTATGATATACAACAGAAATTTACCCAGGGTTCACCCGGGAAATGGCGTTTTACACCGCGCATGTTCCCCCTCCCCCGCAAAAAAAAATGATAATAGAAAGGTTGGCCTTTCTAAAGCGTTCGCAAAATCACCCTATCAAGCGCCCCCTCCCTGCCAAAATCTGCAGTGCTCAGCCGGCCCAGAGATCTGACGAACCTCAAAACTTGGGAAAGATTTATTGTCCAACTCTAGACTGATCGTGAAGAAGGAAAGACTCAAGTATAGCCATCGCAACAGTGTCTTAAGATGCAGAACATGCATGAGTCGTCTGATTGGTTGGACCCGGTTGTTTGAAAGTGAGAAATATGGAACAAATAGGCGGTGTAAAAATTATTTTCCAAATCAGCAGATACAATTTGAAGTTAAAATAGAACTAACATAGCACGACATGTGGTATGATTAACACTATTGTTCCAAACTCTACCTGTATTATGCGGCTTCGTGGCTTTTGATTTGTAGTTGTGTCTATACCAAAAGTAACATCGAGGAAAAGAAGGCACTTATAAGCGAAATACGTTAGACTGACCTATCTCTGGGGGGGGGGCTTCAGTATCGGATTGTACGATATTCAACTTAAAAACAAGATGTTACGCAGTTCAAAGAGCTTATGTTCTAATGTTTGATTTTGTGCACGGTCAAGGCCATTGAACGAGGATGGGAGAAAATACAATTATCAACTAAACAACACAAGTTCTTAGGCTGCTTTGATTTCAAATTTAAAATTAGTTTTGCAAGTTTTGATAAACGAAGACTCTAGAAAACTTAGTTTGCTAAAATCATTGTTCACCTCGTAATAATCGTCTTCTGCAGTAATTAACCCAGAGCTGGGGCATATTTTTATCAAGGAGTTCTTAGGTAGTACTGGTAGTTCGATCTTTTAAAGTGCTGTTGAAATTCTCCAAAGAAACCCAGTTATTCAAACCCAAAATTTTAGGCCAAAATTTTTTCTAAGGAAGGAAACCTAATCATGGGTTTAACACATGTCAATTTCGAAAAGCTGGGACCAGCGGAGCAATAAACATTAAAAAAATTATTTCTGCGCATGGTTTTGCAAGTTTGACACGGCTGTTGCTAGAACCCGGGCGACGATCGAGGGCAGTAAGGCTTAACTCTACGAACACGCTTTCTTTGTCTTTTCTTTCTTTCTTTACTAAGGTTTGCATTCTTTAACATTAGGGTTTGGGTTATTTATATTGTCTTTTATCCAATGGGATCTTTCGCTCGTAGAGTTAAAGACGACACATCGAGGGTGAGCAAACAGACATCGGTTAGGGTGGTCAGCGGTGTGATAACATGCACTTTGCCTGACTGAGGTTTTGTCGCAGGGAAAGGCTGGGTCATGGAATCTCGGTAGAACAAGAATGCTGCAAATTCAAACCTTACTTGCAAACAGCAAAGGAACAATTCGCTGAGAAGAAATTACAAAATGTGACTGTAGACAATAATTATATTTATGGTTATTTTGACGGCGATCGCGACATGCGCAATAATATTGAGCAATTACAGCTTGTCACTTTTGAGCTCCACGTGATTGTGTAAATTGAACAAAATGTAAATGCACAAAGTGTTTCTGCTTTCTGTTTTTGCGAGCGTTTTTCTGGGTTTTACTGATAATAATAATAATGATAGTTACTGATTGTAAGAGCCTCACGACCGACGTCATAGTTGTGGGTTTACCAAGGTGTAAGAGAATCGCGACTGACGTCATAGTTGTGGGTTTACCTGGGTGTAAGCACATCACGACTGACGTCATAATTATGAGTTTACCTGGGAGAAGGAACCTCACGACTGACTTCATAGTTGTGGGTTTACCTGGGTGTAAGAACATCGCGACTGACGTCATAGTTGTGGGTTTACCTGGGCGTAAATACCTCACGACTGACGTCATAATTGTGAGCTTACCTGGGAGTAGGCACCTCACGACTGACGTCATAATTGTGGGTTTACCTGGGTGTAAGAACATCGCGACTGACGTCATGGTTGTGGGTTTACCTGGGTGAAGGAACCTCACACCTGAAGTCATAGTTGTTGATTTACTTGGGTGTAAGAACCTCATGACTGACGTCATAGTTGTGGGTTTGCCTGGGTGTAAGAACCTCGCGACTGACGTCATAATTGATGATTTACCTGGGTGTAAAAACATCACGACTGACGTCATAGTTGTGGGTTTACCCGGTGTAAGATCCTCACGACTGACGTCATAGTTGCGTGTCTACCTGGGTGAAGGAACCTTATTACTGACGTCATGGTTCTGGGTTTACCTGGAAGTAAGAACATCACGACTGACGTCGTAGTTGCGGGTTTACAGAAACCTCACGACTGACGTCATAGCTCTGGGTTTAGCTGGGTGTAAGAACCTCACGACTGACGTCATAGTTGCGGGTTTACCTGGGTGTAAGAACCTCATGTCTGACTCATAATTTTTGGTATTACCGTTTTTCCTAGAATAAGTAATGGCAGCCCTCGAATAAACGCCACCCTGAGAGCAAAAATATTAATAAACGCCGCTCTCGAATAAACGCTTCATCCAGTATTCGAATATTGAACAAATGAAAAAGTTATAGTGCATTACACAGACAAAAATCTGCAACATCGAATTTATCTGATTTCTTCAAGATTACAAGCGCAACAAGTAGTAGTTTTAAAACTGCTAGGGTAAAGTTTGATCGGTACAGCCAGATAAAGAACTGAATCCTTTTTTTGTTTTTTAAAATAAATTTACGATTGGTTGTTCAAAAAATTAAACAGCATTTTAAAAAGGCGCCCTCGATAAACGCCGCACCCAAATCATGAAAAATTTAATAAGCGCCGCGGCGCTTATTCGAGGAAATACAGTAGTTGTTTTTCCGCGATCGACTGTTACAAATGCCGTTCGATTGACGGAACTACAGATTTACTTGAGAGTAACACGTAACAGATAAATCAATGCTCGTTTATACGGTCCGATCAGATCCGACGCCATATTGTACAGACATAATATATTCTCTCCAGTCCCTCCTCACTCGCGCGTCCAATATGGCGTCGGGTTAAGCGATTTCGAGCGATTCCACAAACAAGAACGCCAACTAACAGCTGTTTTGTTAAGTAGAAGTAACTATACAGCGGCACGTTTCTTTTAACAGTACACCAACTTCAAAACCTGCGGATGTGGAAGTATTTTTTCTTGCGACAAATAAACAGAAAGTTTTGTATTTTTTAAAGATATTATTAATACTGTTTTAAAATCGTATTCTATGAACAGCAAGGGGAATATTTTATTGACTTTTAAAACACACAGCGTACCAATAAACGAAACTTTGTTTCCAAAGTAAGAAAAGAAAAACCCAGCAAGTCTAAAACAGCAATAAATTTTAAACCCTCGGGGCATCGTATATCGAGCAACAAACAACGATTTTTGAAAAACTGTAGTGAGAATCCAAGCTTGGTTAGTCATTCCTTTCAAAATTAGAAACCAACTTTAATGTATAACTTTATTTTATTTCTATACTATTTTAAATCATTGCATTGTTAGACGCTTTTTTAATATTTATGGTAAAAGCGTTATATAGATTTCTTGTGTTATTGATAAAATTTGCGTTTTTCTCACGCCGGCAAAGAAGATTTAGGACACCCACAATTGTAATTATGTCTGCTGGTTTGAATTGCTGCAAGTACAGCCTGAAGATTGCTTAATTTGGAAATAAGTGAAACGGATTTTAGTCATGAGGCATCTTTGTCTGTTTCAATCGATTTGAACAATATACATTTTGATTAAAAATGTGAAGAGCTACCTTCGTAAGCAGTAGTTTTAATTTAAAAGTAAATTCACGGTTGTTGTTATATTGGTGGTTTTTCTTCCCATGAACAACATAAAACCAACCTTTTATGTGTGAATGTTTTAGAAAAAATATTAATGGAAATTCGACCTAAAGCAAACGGAACCATTTCTGACCGCTCAAAAGACCTCTGTTGACATGGTAGGTGTTTTTAGACCACGCAGACATTTTTGTGTCACAAAGTGCTCACTGACTCGGCAAAATCCGAACTCACTAAGCAGAATGGTCAAGCACGAAACAGGTAAAGTAGAATTTCGCTATCTTTAATGGAAAAGTAATGCAGCTTCTTTAGTTTTGGAAAGGCTAACACAATAAATTGACTTATTTTTATTTAAGAACTATAAGGTTTTCTTGTTCATTAAAATGAACAAGGGTTTGAGTGTATCGCCCTTCATCGAAAAATTAAACATAAATTTTAAAACTACCCTACAAGTTTTCTTAGTTACTTAAACTTGCGTCAGTAAAAACAGCGCTGAGAAAAAAATATATATACCTGTAGCTGAAAAACGTGAAATTCTGACATGAGTATCTGCCTGTTCTATACTAACCAAACGCCATATGAAAAAACAAAAGAAAACTTTATATAATGGCTAATCCCTCAGCATTTGTAGCCATTATTAAAACGAAGTAGGTCTTTAACTTACGTTCACCACAAACGCCCGCCTAAAAGATAGTGGGTTGGTTTTAAATCGGTATAAGAAACACAAGTTGTTCTTTAAAATCCGTTGTTCATCACAGTGACAGATCAATCTCTGAATTGTTTTGTAAATTAAAGCGGGAGTTCCCGGCTGCAGTATCATTTTCGAGTTAAACACCATATGGTCAAACCCACCGGTTTTTCACACGGTTGTATAATTCACAATCGAAGAGGGGCGTTTCTGGTGCTTTCACCAATCCAAATACATTTGTTTACCGTTGAGACTAAATTTCAAAACTGAAAAAGAGATAACTGAAAACAAAACGTTGTCTCCTAAAGATAGAGTAGTCACAAAAGACTATTTCTTTTCACTGCTGAAAAGCAACTTCATGACGTGATCTGTCATGGGTTTTTGACGCGTGATTTGTTAAAAGGTTTTTGTTTCCCCTCAATGCTTACTGGATGGTGTGGTGTCTTTCAGATTAAAAAACAAATACGAGGAGAAAGTCACGTCTTCTAACTTCTTATACTGGTCAATTCTACACTGAAAAATAATTTGCTATACTCATATTCTTTAAATTGCAAACATGACCATTCAGTAAGTTTGAGCCTGGTTTTTTTTCTGAAAGTAAAACCAGAATGAAGTATAAAGTTCACTGTAGTTAAATCAGTATACGAAACCGTTTGTTTTCACTTTCAGTTCAATAAAGAATCTTTAGTATTTTACCTATCTTCGCGTCGAATGCCACCTAATTAGGACGGTTTATAGTTTATTGTGTATAGCGAACTCTGAGGCCAACAAGTAAAATCTGACCACCACGAAGATCAGCCGATATTTCCGACCAAAACATTTGCTCAATTGTGCGTGGCAAGCTTAGGTCAAAGTGAGAAAAATCTCTTGTTTAGCGTCCAGATTTTTAAAACAAAAAAAAGAAGCGACCCAATGGATTCCCAACGTTTTGCCAGAAAGTGCCAATGTCGCCTTATCTCGCTTAATGTTGCCATTAGTTGCGGAGACATTGGACACAAGGGTAGCCACCTAAAATCCCTACCCTCATTCCCAGACTAACGGTGGTTTATACGCCCCGTTCCTGACCGAAAACCGTAACATGAACAGCAGCCCATACCCGTTTATCCAATCCTCACCACACATGTGCTTAAAACAAAAGTTTTGTCTTGAAAAGTGTTAGTTTTTATGGAATACCCGTGAAAATTGGCTAACAATCTGGTCAACATTATGCATAACTACTTCCTTTTAATATCAACTTCAGGTCGACCTCACAATGAGAGTATTCAACGAAAGTGAGAAAATGTCCACAAACACCACGCTGCTCACTGACCTCCAAAACTGCAGCGGCCCTTTTCCATCAGCCATTGTTCGGTATGCCACATACTCCGTTCTCATGCTTTTATCCCTTGTTGGAAATGTGCTCATCGTGGCTGTATTCTACAGAAACAAATCCCTGAGAACGCCAGTACACTGCTTCATAGTGAACCTAGCCATATCTGATTTAATAATTCCTCTGATTGTTTTGCCTTGGTCCATGAGTAACACGTTTCTGGACGGGCTCTGGTTGGTGGACGGAGCACTGGGCACCAGTCTATGCAAGCTTGTGCTAATTGTCTGGGATGTGTCGATCAATGTGTCAATACTCACTATGTTAGCGATTGCAGCGGACAGATTTCACGCCATTTTGTTTGTCTTGAAACCAGCTTTAATCACTCAAAAGTCTTGCTACTTGCTCATCTTAACATTCTGGATCGTTTCCATAGCTTTCTTGACCCACTATTTTTATGCAGTGAAACTTGTTCGTTACGATACGGGACTCTTTTGCGAGTTCCGCTGGAACCCCCCTTCAGAAACGGAAGAGGCACTGAAGATTTCTTGGGTGGCTTTTCTCTGCCTGTCCACGCTATCCGCCATCGTGCTTACTGTGTTGTATGCAAGCATCATCGTGTTTCTACATCGACAGAAAGACAATCTTCACCTTGCGTCGGAAATCACCCAGCGGCAAGCCAGGACGAACCGAAAGGTTTCCAGCATGCTAGTTTGCATAGTAACGGTGTTTTATTTCGTTTGGATTCCCTATCACGTTGAACGCTTTATACGCTTCTTTAGGCCCAACATCAAAGTGTCTTGCGCTTTTTTCTGGACAACAAACATTTTCCTCAACCTTTTATACCCTTCAATTAACCCGGTTATATATTACATATTTAACGAAAAGTATCGCCGCGGCTTCAAAGAGCTCCTGAGATGTCCTTGGTCTTGCAACGACACATGTGGCAACTGTCACGGTCTCCAGACATCCGAGATATCTCAGAGTGAGAACAAGGCTCTCCGAAATGCTCCGAATTATGCCGCAGAAATGAGCTATGGTGTTCAAAACACTAAACTTTAGATATACTCCAGTAACATACTGCAGGAGACTCTCTAATAAATATGACGGAGATGAACGTCAACATTGTTGAAAAACACCCCTAAAGTTACCAATATGGGCGTGGCCCTTGCAAATTTTATCCCCTAGAAGTTACCACAGAGTTACATGGTAAACTGTGAATTTAGTAGGAGGATCTGTTTAAACATCAAGTAAAAATCACTTGGAAAAATTTCTGAAATATCTACAGGGTCAGGTGTCGAAGACTGAAGGCCCTAAACGGTTTCAATGGTTTCATTTACTACATGTATAACATTACATAAGAAGATGAATATAAAAATTAAAAGAGGTGGAGGGAACAGGACTTACAACCCTTCGGGATTAGACTAACAATACTGCCCCCTGATGGCCGTAGAAGTTACTATTTTCTTCCTGAGACACCCTAAATGTTAGCAAAACCGCAATTTCAACCCCTAAATGTTACGACGACCACCTCCGTCAGGTCAACTACTTGGCTATCTTGACAACTCCATTCACTTGCACATTACAATTGTAAATATTGTTACTATTTTTCTTGCACCATCCTTTCACCAGCCTAAATGTCGAGGTAATGAAACTTAGAACTTACATATTTTGTTTCGAATTTGAGCAACAAGTAAGAAATCGATGAAACGTACAATCGGAGATGAATGACAGGAATGAGATGTTGACTCGACGACGGCTGAATGACAACCAAACGTGTGAAACCCCAGGGCTACCCTTTTTATACCGGTACATCGTGTTTTTAAAAACAATTTTTGTACGTGAAACACCAAAAAAAGGGAGCAACTCCCATAAAATGAAACCTGGTCCGTACAAGCGTCGAACTCATGACCTTAGCGTTACTACTAACACCACGCTCTACCGACTGAGATGACGGACCATGCATTGATACAATCATACTACAAATTATTACTTCTGAAACAATTTATTACTTAACAGCACCACGCTCTACCGACTGAGCTAACACACTACTGATACAAACATACTCCAAATTAACCAGATAAAAGAACTTTGCTCCCTGATTTTTCAGTCTTGGGTTTTTCCGGATTTTCAGTCTCGGCTTTTAGTCAGTCTCGATTATTTTGAGTTGAACAAGCAACTTCCCAGACCCTCCAAATGCTTTCAGTCAAACCTTGAATGCTTAGAAGCTTCACTTTAATCACAGACCCCATCGCAAGCACAATCGCGTGAATTTTTACAAATGTATGTAAACGCAGGGGGGGGGGGTTGAGACGGACTTAAAGTACAAAACAAAACAGCATATTAGAATATTCTTTGTGTTTTAAAAGAGAGAACCACTCTCCATACCAATGACATTGTAGCATTTATATTTTATTTGTTAACTCACGGGTAGTCATAGAATGATCTCCAACTTTTCCTTTACTTTTTCTTCTGGCTCAAGCCTTGCTTCCGTTCGCAATTCGGCTCCTCCACTCCTCAGGGGACATCGGCCCCTCGAACGCCCAGAGCTCTTCGGAATCGCTGCTCGTTTTTGTAGCCAGAAATAAAAAATGAATTGCCTGCGGTAGAGGCTAGGTATGGCGTTCAATCGCAGTCAGAATATACAAATTTTTTAAAAACATCTGTTTAAGTATAGCTCGAATGACGGCCACCCAATAAAAATCTCACCCCACAGGGGAGGGGACAAAACATATCGTCTTGCCTGCAGGACAAAATGGCGGACGTTTGGAGAGTTCTGGTGACTGGCGCTTCAGGACTGCTTGGTCGTGCAGTCGTCAAGCAGTTCGCTAGCGACGAGGCCTGGCAAGTTATTGGGTGCGCCCACAGCCGGTGCAAGGGAAATCTAAAGAAAATTGACCTAATGGATTTGAATGCCACAGAAAAGTTAGTGCGGGATTTTCGCCCAAACGTGCTCATTCACTCCGCTGGTGAGCGAAGACCCGACGTCGTGGAGAAAGATGAAGCTAAAGCGAAACGGATGAACGTAGAATCTACAGCAAGACTTGCTCAAGTGATGACCAGCCTAAATGCAGAACTTGACAAACCCGAACATTTCATGCTTTACATCAGCACAGATTATGTGTTCGATGGCACGTGCCCTCCTTTCAAACCACACGACAAACCAAACCCTTTGAACAAATACGGCAAGAGCAAGCTTGAGGGGGAGAGGATGCTACTGACGCACCATCCTGTGGGAGGGGTACTGAGGATCCCAATACTCTATGGAGAGGTTGAGTACCTTGGTGAAAGTGCAGTTACTTGTAAGTTTTTTTTGTTTTTGTTTTAGGAGGGGATGAGGGTACAAAACCAGCTTACAAGAGCAGGAACTTGACCTGTCTGTGATTTACTCCCCCCTCCCTAGTGCCGAAAAAATGTTCCATGCTGCTAAGCCAAATTCAATTTAAGGGGGCCCAACAGGGTAGATTGGGTGGTTATTAGAGGAGTTTGAGAGGATATTTAAAAGGGGAAAAAGATTAATAGGACGCAACAAACACTTCTCCTAGGTGAGCAAGTGCCACTCCTCGGATAGCATATGAGTTGGTGTTCTTCCATTTAATATTAACTCCAAAAATTAATATTAAACTTACCTAAAAATCATAAAAACTCAAAACTCCTTCAAAATTAACAATTCTCCCCCACCACTTTTTTTCCAAATTATCTTCAATTAAAGTTTTCAAAATATTTGTGAGCCTTAAGGTTACTGTTCACCTTGAGCAGTGTTTTCAGTTTTCCGTACGTAACTCTGTTAATACGCATCGGATACCCACAAACCCATATATCAATGGAAAGCCTGTAAAATTATCTAAATGATGGTGGAAAAATATCATAGTTCAAACTGCTTTTTTCATTTCTAGGCGTCAATGCAGCTGTCAGTTTCAATATCAACCATTTTTAGTTTGTTTATGAGATTCAGCACATTTTTTACTCTAATTCCATCCTGGCGATTTTTAATTGAATGCGTTGTTAATTTTTTACAGGTATTTGAAGAAAATTCCTTATTTGCAGCGTACAAAACTGCCCTGATTGAGTCATAAAAATTGATTGGAGTGGAATTTCAAAATTCGGCAGGACAGTTTTCATCTTCTGCTATTGTTTTATGCACTTGCCAAATTTGACAGCATGAGGTTAAAAATTGGGGGAGCATTGATCCTTTGCATTGTCGCAGTTTTAGCAAAAACATATCTCGAGAAATTGACTCCTAAAGTACGCTGCACGCCATACAATTTCACTTCCGTTAAAAACTCTCGTTCGTAATATCTCACAAACTGTTAGACATATTAAAAAACATTTTTTCCTACAAGAAGCTCATTTAATGTATTTTTATTTTCTGCAAAAATTTCAATTTTGAATTTTTAAACTGTTCCAACATGAACGGTATCCTTAATCAACTATATTACTGTGTTCCTAAGATTTAGAATTGTGATATTCCTAATTTGAACAGAGATACTAACCTTTATGATGTCATTGAGCCTGAAAATTCAACCCTACCTTGTCGCTCCCCCTTGCCTCATTTTCCAGTTCAGCTGGTTGAAATGACAAACGCTACGGACCATTTCAGTGAAAATTTTCAACAAATGTTTAATTTTAATTAGTGAATTGAATTTTTAAATGAGGCTACCAAATAAAGATTATGTTAAATTATTAATCTATCTCCCCACATTAGGATTGGCAGGGGAGAGGGGGGCTAGGAGGGGTGGTTTTCCCTATAGATATATTAAGGTCATATTGGTATATACTGAGACAAGCTGACCTTCAGGATATGCTTTTCAACTTTCTGATTATAAACAGGTTAACAAGCTTTTTTGGACTTTGGAAAAATAATTGTAGACAGAGCCTAGTATTAAATTACATTCCAATTATTTAAAGGATTCTAATTAGCTGTGGCCTATCTAAATAAAAACAATGTTGTTTGCAACACCTTTGATTAAAGCATAAAGTAACCTTGTTTTGTGTTAATAACTAGCCCTATCAATCAATCAATTAATCAATCAATAATTTATACACAAATCACCCAGGAGCTAGGAAGCTTGTTCAAAATCTGTGTTTTAGTGAATAAAGCTCAAAATCACAATTTTCTCATAAACAGGATCAGGGTTTGAGTGCTTTGACAGAATCCCCTTACCCAAACTTAGGTTGAGGGGAGTTTTAATTAGTGTGGCATTACATAACAATACTGTTACTTGCTAGTAGTAAAATTGTTTTAAAAGAGTATTTCTTGACTTGATTGCTTTTCTTCCAATTAGCCATGATTTTAGTAGATGCAGTAGTTTTTTTTGGAGATTTTAACCAACTTCCATAACCTTTTCCTACCTTAGGTCTGTTTGAGAACTTAAAGCACTTGGAGAAGCCGTCAAAAATGTCTGACTATGAAATCAGACACCCCACCTCTACTGATGATATTGCCACTGTTTGTTGTCACATTGCTAAGAGATGGCAGAAAGACCGTTCATTTCATGGTATTTGGCACTGGAGTAGCTCGGAACCGATGACCAAGTACCAGATGGTTATGCAGATGGCAGCAATATTTAATATGTCATCAGATCATGTGATTCCTGTAAAAGAGCCATCCCCTGGTGCACTGCGGCCATACAATTCCGCACTTGATTGCAGTGACCTACGAGAGATACTTCCTGATCATGGGGCACAGATAGCCACACCCTTTAAAGAAGGCATCAAAAGATGTCTTGAGCCCTTTGTATAAACTTGAAATCAATTAAATTTTATGAATTAAGTGCCCTGTAACAACTTAACAGTTGAAATGCAAACTCAAAGAATAAAACAAAAGCAATTTTTGTCCAGAAATAGCATGTAAAGCTGTGTGAAGATACTATTGTGCAAGTACACAACACATTTTTCCATGAAAAAGACGGATCATGACATACTAGTGATTCACAGATAAAATAGTGGGGTAACAGATAAGAACTTAAGATAGTGGTGTTTGTATTCGGTGCCTTTTAATTGTATAGTACAGAGTTTCGGAGCTGGGGAAAAATTAGGGCTTAAAAATACACATTTCAAGTGTAGCTACTGTTTTTGGGCAACACTTAACTACACCTGTAAGTATTAAACAAGTAAAATTATTTTTTGGACTGGTATCAGGTTTATTGTTGAAAGCTGTTCAAAGCTGTCATCACTTTATAACCAAAATGGTTTCTGTTTGGTTGGTGCGAATTTACAAGTGATAAAAAGCACAAGTGGGAAATGTCAGGATGCCGCATGTATATTTGTATAGATCATCATAAAGGCATGTCGGCCTTCTATGAGTTTTTGCCTTTCTTGGACATAGATTTATATTCGACTTAAATATCATGGTAAATAATGGGGTTGCCATAATATTATACTCTGATCAGTTGACATTCAAATAAACAAATCGATATCAATGAACAAGTGAAGTTGATGTATTTACATGTAAGAGTCGGTAAATGACTGGGACCAGCACATCTCATCAAGAAATTTAGAAATTTATAGCCAGGAGACGTGTAGACGGGGGAGGGGGGGGGTTCTCCCTTTATTCGGATGATAGGGACGATCGTCGTATTTTTTCGGGTTGCAATTGGCGATATATGGTTTTTTAGGGGTTGTTCAAGCGAAATCCACTTAAAAAATAAAACCGGTATTTGTAAGGGCATAAAAAGTTTCAATTATCATCTGTACTGATCTTTTGAACACGTTTCTTTAATAAATTAAGTTGTATTAGTGTTTATTTAAGTTAATTTTTGACATGGAGATATTATTTAGGGTGCGCAAACTTTTATGGCATGGTATTTTTAGGGTACTTTTGTACGATTTTCGACGGTCATCCCTGTCCTTTTTATCCCATGGCCCGAGTACGCGGGCATGTAGAATCAACCTGTTCAATACGAAATCAACAAAAACAATTATTTGTTTTCAGCAGATACAGTTTTAGGCTTGCTTGTGAGGGGGTAGTTTTTATGTTAAAAGGAGCTAACTGTTGTGATTTCATCGTATTTCAGTTTTTGTTTAGATATTTCCAACGTCAATCAAGAAGTCGTTTTTTGTTAATTTTACAGTATGCTGATTTTCAAAAGTGGACTGTCAGCATAACAGCGTCTAACCGATTTTCGATTTCTGAGTCTTCATAAGGCCCGGTTAATTAACCTGAGAGTCATGTGCACCTTTGAATAAAATGTCTGGCCCCATCTTTAATTTTGGGTGTGCCTGCACATTCCAATTTTGTGTGCCTGTACGCATATCATTTTGGTGTGCAAATCGACGGATATGTGAATGCGCAAACCATTTTGGGTGCGCAAGCGCATATAATTTTTGTTGGTTTGCGCAGCTGAACCCGTTTCTACTCTTATAAACAATGAACAAACACATTGTACTAAAAATGAAAAGTAAGTCGGCAAAAAACGTGAAATCGTATATATATGAGTCTTGAACTCATGACCTTATCGTTATCAGCACCTCGTTCTACCGACTGAGGTAACGGACAGTTGTTACAAACGTATTCCATGTTAATACTGTAGCTAAAGATTGTATGCAAACTATTTAAAAAACAAAAAGTTATTCACATAAAACGAGAAATCTGTTCCGTATGAGGCCTCGTCCACACATAGCCGGATATTTACGAAAACGGAGACTTTTTTCCTCCGTATTTATAAAAAAACATCTGCGTCCACACGTAGCGTTTTTGAATAGTATTTTATTACCCACACGTAGCCTGGTGTTTTCGAAAACGGACAATTTTTTTCTCCGTATTTAAAAAAAATCTGCGTCCACACGAAGCGTTTGTGAATCGTATGTGCGGAAGAGCGAACCCTAATTCTAGGAACGAATTATTGTTATTCAAATTGTATTTCAAAACCAACGTTTCGCCCGTCCACACGAATACGATACATCTCCGTTTTCAATGGTCTTCACTGTGAAAACGGCGTATTTGAAAAGGTCCGTAAACGCCGGTAACATGTGGACAGTAGTGGTATTCGGAGAAAAAGTCTCCGTTTTCGAAACTACCCGGCTACGCGTGGACCGGGTTTCCGTCAGCATCTTATGATCTTAACGTTACACCACGCTGTTTGCTGTTAATGCAAACGTACTCCAGATTGTTTTTTAGACAGTGAATGTACGCAACTTACTTATAAACAAAAAGTAAACCGCATAAGAAGTGAAAACTGGTCTATATGAGTCTCGAACTCATGACCGTAGCGTTATTAGCGCTACGCTCTGCCGACTGAGCTAACGCACTACTGATACAAAACAATTCCAGATTAATGTTTTTAATTATTTTGTGCACGAAGCGTATTCAGCAATTTCCTCTGCTGGAGAATACTTGCTCTCCGAATGGGGTTTCAAAATCGTATTTAGCCATGACTGCGCTAACACAGGGGCGTATTGTGATATCATTTGTAGATTTGTAATCGTTGTTTGTTGGCGGAAACGATTTAATAAAACTAGGAGATAGCGCCTTGTATGCGGTTTTCGGGAGTGACGGAAAAACAGAAGAATACAACCTTTAGCTCATTGTTGTTTTCAAACGCAATTAATTAAGACCGGAAACAAAAGATGAAATTCAGGTGTTTCTTAACTCGGTAAAAACAAAAAGCTGTCAAAATCACACAACAGTACAAAGGTTCCAGCGCGTTTTGTGAGAAGGGAAAATCGCTCGTGAAAAATGCTTGCGTTTAAAAGAAAGATTGTTCAGTTCTTGTCTTTTGAAGGCAAGCGCGTCGCTTTACGAGCAAGCAAGCCGAAGTTACGGCGGTTTTGAAATTAGGGGTTTTTGTGACAAAATGAGGTCTTTTTGTACAGTTTCAGCGGGTACATTTTGGAAAATCCACCCAGATATTGCTCACCTATATTTATACATGTCTCTGTAAAATATTTATACTTTGTTATCTTGTCAACAAAATGAAACGGGTATCATGCATGATTTGCGTTTACACCCAGTACTCTACGGGTCGTGTGATTGAGAAGTAAATTCTCCGAACCGCTTTGTTAAAATAGAGGCAAATTTGAAAGTCGCGCATGCGTGATTCCAAAATTTGAGCAAGCGTCATGGAACCGCGAACCTCTCATCTATAGTAACGGTTTTCAAGATTGTGCATACTTTACTCCAAATCCTGCTGGCAATCTATGATCCTTACAGGAAAAGATAACCCTTCAATATGTGGTAGCAGAACATGTTTTAATCATGGCGGAGAGAAAGTTTTCAACGTTGAGGAAGCGTTTGGACCAGCTCGGGTACAGACAGCCGCTTGGAATCGAATCGCTACCTCTCGTGGAAAAGTTGTTCAGCGATCTTGTGCATACTACAGAAAGCTTAAAGAACCTCAAGCAACAAGTAAGCCGGCATGACAAGGAGAAAACATCATACGAGGACAATGTAGAACCTTACCGAAGCGACAATGCAAAACTCGTGAAAGAGAACAATGAACTGCATTTACAGCACATCAAGTTGCGCGAAGAAACTGACCAGACTATCAAAGATTTGAAAGCTTCTCTACGGAAATTAGAACATGAGAATGCAGACTTGAAATTTCTAAATACTCAGTATGTTCACAAAGTGAAAGCACTAGAAAAGGATGCTAAGGTGAAGACAGAGAGAATACAGAGTTTGCAAGAGAAAAATTTACATGCAGTTGTTGAAACCCCCGGGGGAAGAAGAAAACAAATACCATTCCGTAGACAGCGAATGGACATTGACAAGACTGTGTCACCGGCTCGAGAAATCTCTTCTGCTGACAGTGTTCAAGACCCGTACGTTGCTGATCTTTTGAGTGTTGCTGATACGAGAATAGAAGAACTTCAGTCACAGACATCGAGATTACAAGATGATAGAGAAGCTTCAGAAAGAAGGAATAAAAGTTTACGAAAGCAGGTAGTTTCTCTTAGCTCATATGACTGTGATCGTATGGATTTCATTTCCGGGAAAAAAAACCTTGTGTATGTGCGGTTTTTAAACATTCTGTGCAAAATAGAACATTTTTTTTGGCGATCATTTTAGAATTATTACAAAAAACTTAATTTTAAGACAAGAATATATGTTTGTTTACATATCTGGCCTTGAATATAATATTTCAAATATCTCACAATAAATTTTTCAGTTCTTTTTCTGTTTTTTACGGAGTAAGAAAGTTTTAAAGAGCAACTTACTAGTATAAAAATTTCGTTGCAGTCCTGCTCTTGGTCAAAATATTAACTTTCCTTTCATAGAAGATAAAGGTGACACAAAATCTTATCTCCAAAGATACAATCAATTTTTTAGTCAACTTAAGGCACCTGGTGGAACCATTAAATGTTGTAATTAATTCAAAAATTGCTTTTAATAATTTAACAAAAACAAAAAGAAGCAATGCTATAAAGAATTTAAATATACATATAAATCGTGTTTGCCTTTTGCACATTGCCCCTAATAATATAATTTATAATATTTTATCTAACACAAAAAGGTAAAATTAATGTTGGGTGGTTTTTAAAATTTCACTTTTACCAGTGACAGTGAGAATTAACTTGTCAGATTGTGTGATTTGTGATCAAATTATCCATTAGGCCTTTTCACTGAGTAAATCGGAGTTGGCATTAGACTAGACAAATACATATTGCTTTTATTTGCAGCTGTTAAATCTGGTGAAAACTGTCAGATAAATCTGTATGCAGTAATTTCATTCCTTATCAGTTCAGGTTTCATAAAAATTAATTGCAACTTTTAACAATGGCATTTCCTGATATAAAAATACTATATCAAGTCCATTTTCTCAGGTGGTTGTAGATGTGGGCTAATGTTTTTCTGTGAGTAGATGACAAAAAAGATTCTCATCTGACTGTTGTAATTAAATGCAAAACTGTTCTAGTTCCATAATGAGAAAACTCACTACTACCCTCCAGAAACTTAAAAATAAAAATTCTATTAATATGATTTCAATAATAGTTTTTTTTGATGATATCAAATAGTACTTACCGTATTTTGCCGTGTATAAGTCGACACTGTGTATAAGTCGACCCCCCATTTTGCAGCCATAAAAGTGCAAGTTTTAGAGTTTCCGTGTATAAGTCGACCTCAATATTTTGCAAGATAAAATACCTGTGAAATTAATTAAGAGACTGTGTGCTGCAGCAACTTGAGTATAAAACTTGCACTTTATTGGCGACCGGTTTCGGTTTTACAACC
>JAOBRG010044450.1:29195-54828 GCA_027574985.1 Umimayanthus nakama | reverse complement strand
TGGTTTGGCAGACTTCTAAAACATTCACCGACTCGGGTTTTGTTTTAGAAATATCTCAATGCTCATAAAATCGTCAAGTGTTAAATCGACAAATGTAAAGTCTTGAGTCTAGAGAACAAGTGATTTGATATGGGGTTTAGATGTTCGGCAAAGCAGGTTGGAGTCCTTCTGGATGTTTAAAGGTTAATAGTTGAATTAGACAATGTCAAAAGAACAAAGTCCCACAGTTTTCGACTAGTGTTCTTGCCAATACATTGAACAAACTTTACTTAGTGATGTTCGCGTGAAGCGATTTCTGAGTTAACCCGAGTGCCTGCATGCTGCAAAGACGAATTGAACTTACTTGAACTCTGAACTAGTATGGTTTTCTGTTCTCAAAATCTCTGGAAGTTACATATGGATCTGTCAAAATAATCTTTGAAACTAAAATTTAAAATTGCTGTACTTTTAGCGAACCAAATAGCACCATTTTGTTTGTAGAACAACGAAATACGAACAACAATTTCTCAGACAGAATTACTTCCGCTCGCGCCATCTTTAGCTGTTGTCATGGCAAGTACCAAAATCCGAACGATTTCCGAGCGGCTTCCGAGCGCTTCCGAAGACACGTTTAAAACCACATTTTGCTCTTTTTCGCGCGTTTCTAAACTTTTTTGAACAAAACGAGTGAGAAATTCGTATTTCTCAGCCAACTTTACTTTAATTTCCGAAAAGTCGTTTTGGCCACTGGAGTACCCCTTTAAGGTAGCAGTTACCCACTAAGTAAGGACACCTTAAGTCTTAACTTACAAAATTAATTTAGACGAAGTAACTATTCAATCTGGACTGTATTTAATATAACATATGGATTAGCTAACCACCAGTACTATATAGAAAATGTAAATGTTAATATAACTGCTGTATAAAAACACTTAAATAAAAAAGGACAATTACACAATTTCAGAAACTACTAATAGAAACTTCTTGAAATTACCAATTACAAAGACAGCATTTACATTCCTCGATGAACTCTGAAAGTTTGAGATTTCTGATGGCCTTTTTGAATGCCAGCACAGATGGTGAAGGCCTGATTTCAATTTGAAGTTTAGCCCTCAACACTAGTCCCAAGAAACGTATTGAACGCTTTCCATGATTAACAGTGTTGACACGTGGAATTACGAATTCCTTGATACGTGTGTTAAATTGGCATTGATTTTTTGAGAATAAATCGCAAATGTATGTTGGCCAAATGTTGTGCTTAACTTTGTACATCGGTATTGAGATGTCTTGCAGTCTTCTATTCAACAAAATTGGTAAGCTAGTCAAACTTAACAGCTGTTCGTATTTGCAGCCCTTAAGGCTCGTTCTTGAACACACAGAAGTGCCAAGCAGTACTGCAATAAATCAAGTGTGGTAAAGTTGCTGCTTTTTAGAACTCTAATACTGCGTTTGTAGGTATGACCTCTCTTTTGACTTGCCTTTCTACATATTTGACTTATGTGATTGGCAAAAGTCAGTATGCAGTCAATATTTACTCCTAGCAAACTGTTGCCTTGGTTGGGTGTTACAGCAGATCCTTTGATGCTAATATTGAGGGTTAAGGTTGCATCAAGTTTACCTTTGCCTGTTAACATGCTAGCATATTAACGAAATTTTCCCTGTAGAAAACTTGCCTCATACCAGTTAGTAGCTGTTACGGCACTGTCCGGCAGCTTCTGTTGTTGTTTTCGAACCTTTGGTGACTCTATCATTGACAGCAGCCAACTACGTGCGATGTTCATTGCGTTTGTGTGTTAGTTAAACTTGCGCTCGTCAACAGAGAAAACGTGAGCCTCACCTTAAATTTCTAATTTAGGGCATGTTTGCACCATCACCAAAAATCATGTTTGGTTCTACCAAATACGTATGTTGGCATCTACTTCTCACCATTGATGTGCGAGTTTTGTCCTTACGATTTCACATGATATGTGTAAAACTACAAGTTTCAGCAAATTTGCAAAACGTTTGCTCTATCTGTTTAGTGCGCACAAACCGTACGTGCAAAAAATGGAACAAAAATAAATGCAATAGTTTTGTTTTCTTCCTGTACAACTGAATGTAAATTAAAGCGGTATAAGCAAAATATTGGCATATTTATGAACACCCGAAAAATAAGTTTAAGAAATGCTCCGTTAAGGAATCATGAAGAGTGACTGGCTGCTGATTAAAGTTAACCTTGTTTGCAGAACCACCGCCACCAACGCCATCAAGAACTAACAGACAAATTTGCTTCTGTAGCATTCGCACTGAAAGGCACTTTTGCTAAGCTACAAGAAAGTGGTAAGTGGAATAACATAGTTTGTGTTGCTTTTTGGTCTTGAACATCTAGGTTATTGTCATGAAAAAAAAACAGGGAAGGGTCTGTTGCCCAATGACCGGTGGTCGTAAAGTTGATAAACTGAAATGTATGTAATTTTGACCAGGATCTATTATACTCTTCCTTATTACGCTGTGTCTTTAAAATATAATCGTAAATGACCTTAAATTACTGTGATACTGATACGATGTTGACGAAAATATTTGGGCACCAAACGTGCACCAAAGATGCAAATTCTATACCCATTTAGAAGGTATTTCAGATGTGAGGGGAATGAGAGCAGAAGCAGCGATTCGTTTGCTTCTTACGTGAGATCGAGTTTTTCAACAAGAATAGAAACTTGTGAGAATAATTGCAGCTGAAAAGATACGATATTCTTTAACCTTAAGTTACTTACTTATGCCAGAACTTGGCTAGAGTCTGACAGCCCAAACGGCTACACTAATTTGTGTCTAAGTCCGCCGGAACGATTTTGGAAAAAATATTTGGAATCTGACGTACATGAACATCCCATACTCAAGTAAACAAACCCAAAGTTTTGAAAACCCAGTATAGACTTTTGTTTTTGTACTGTCCTTGGATCCGCCCCTTGAGTGTCGGGCTGTATTAGTGCCGGACTCTTTTCCTGCTCGCCGGGTCTTACGGTGCGTTTTCGATACACAGAGAATTTGTGTGAAGATAGAAGTGAAGGTGAAAGAAATGAAGATCATGAGGAAATGCATTCATCTGAAAGCGAAGTCTCTGTAAGTACGTTTTCTTAGGAAAACCAAAGATCAATATTGCCGATGCACCATGTTTATTCGTGCAGGATTGGAGCTCGCCGGAATACACGGTAACAATTTTTGGTATTCAAAAACATGTTCAGCAGAGTCAACTGGACCGAGCCTTTGCTGGAAAGGTCTTGGTGTTTTACCAAATTTTAGGGGAAGAAAATGAGTGATCCTTTCTTTCAGTGGTCAGTTTAACTTCATTGCTAACCAGTCAAGGTTTCCATTAGCGAAGAGCGAGTCAGGTTTTAGAGCGTTCCCTATTGGTTAAAGGGGACACCGCCAATAATAGATCTTAATTTTATTAGATTGAGTAGAGTTTAGATAATGGGCTGCTTGAGTAGCTATAATATTTAATTTATTACTTCTATATCTAGTGCGTCAGGGCCGAGCAACATGTACACGTTAACAGAAACCCTGCTGAGGCACTCTTTTAGCTGATTTCTGTCACGATAATGAAGAACATTCGGTCAGGTTCTTTGTGTATCTTTTTGTCTAGCTTCGTTTTGACTGACCGCAGGTTTTAGCGAATCGTTGTTAGTTTTAGGTTTATTGCTTACCGATCAAAACCAGCCATTAACTCTAAAACGTTTTACCAGCAGCTTTTTTCTATACCGTTTTTTTTGTTCACGCTTTTTCAGGATCCTAGGCGAGATCGAGAAACAGACAATATGCTGGAGCACATTGGCCTATTCTACGAGGTGAGTAAATTGGCTAGGGATTTAGTTTCCGGCAAGGTTGCTCTTTACAAATTGCTGCTCTCCAAACTTATCATTTCGTTTAGTTTTACTCATTTCTTATTGTTCTAACAATAGGGCATTTAATTTGGCAAAGAAACCGCTCCAACAAATGGATATGTCAGAGATCGAAGGATTTTGACATTTTGGCAGTAACGTAACTAAAAAAAACTTATCCTGCAGGCCAACACTCAATTTACTTCAGCATTCATAACTATAACCCAACTCAGTCGTCCTCAAAATATGCCATCCCTATCAAATTTGCAAAGTTGAAGGCAGAGTCGTACTTGATTTATTTGTAGTAGAGACTATAGTTGTATTCTTGACGTCTTTTCCGGGCAATGGAAAAACTGCACAATCGTAGTTAAACAGCTCCCTTGATCGATTGAACGAGACCCTAAAGTGATAATATTGTGAATACTAAGAAGTAGAAAAGTTTCGCTTAGTATGGTTCATACTAGACTGGATAATCATTTTGCGCAAATTAATTTTTGAAACGCAGTAAAATTGGTAGGGTTACATGTATCTATTTATTTATTTACAACCTCGGTCGATGGCGTCATCACTTTGTAGTATATTTTGGGGCAATTAGCCACGAGAAACACAGACTACAATGTTGTAATTCACTAAAACAGGCAGATTGAAAAAAGTGTGAAAGATCAATTTACTTCTTTTGAATTATAGCAGCATAAAGATGACGTCATTTTATATTTTTCTGAAGCAAATAGCTCCCCTTTGTCAACAACAACAGTGTGTTTACATAGATATGAAACTAACTCAAAGTAGTTTGTTTCAGTCACGAAAATGAAAAAAATGAAAGGTAAAAAATTTGCTTCAAGCGACATATAAAAATCAGATATAAGCAATTATATGCGAATTAAATCCTGTACTATACTTAACAATTGTTCCCCGAAGTGGAGGTGAATCACTAGGCACCGACACCGAGGGGGACAACTGTTTTAGTATAAGCCCAACAAGTTAATATCACTTTTAAAAATAATTTATTTTCATCTGAATAAATCCATTAAAGCGCAGAAAAAAACGTCCGACGTCCGCGCGCGTCCGTATTGTCTTGTTTCCCACATGAATGCTAAGTAGTGAATATGGATGAATATGCGCTTTTCTTAACCAATCAGAGCACTCGAAAAGTGATACTCACTTACTGGGCTCATACTAATTAAAGCAACAAACTAAGTAGTTTATTTTCCGTATTTTACCAATACATATTTAGACCGTCTATATTGGAGGTCCCTTGGCCTGTTATACAATAAAAGCTGATGAAATAGGTAAATAAACCAAATACCCTAAAAATACAAAGACGAAAGCAATACTTAAGTGATACCAAAATGAGTTTCACTTAGGTTACATTTTACGTTTGTACAGTTTTCATTCCAGATTTAAAATTAGGTTTGTGAATCGAAAATATGAGTTATCTGATCAGCCCAACCAATCCACTTACCTTTAAAATCCTTACTGGAATGAGCTCGCATGTCCTTTAAAGTATACTTGTGTAACTTACGGACAGATGTTAATCCGGTACAGCTACCGGAATTAGTTCATTGCCCTAAATGAAAATTAAGAAGCCTGGGGAATCTTATAAACGAATGCAAAGTCTCAGATTGGAACTGGGATGAAGTCAAACCACAATGAAGCTCAAACCGGTATCATGCAAACAACGCCTGATATACAAATAACTCTGCGAAGACCTGTTCACCATTATGAAGAGTCTCTGCTCTGAATGCGAATTTAAAAGCTGTTATATAGCATAATTTGTGACAACCAGAAATAAAAAAATTAATGTGTCGTGAAGTAAATTTAACAACTTTAAAGTAAAAACTAGTTTATCAATAATTAAATGTCTTTGCTTTCATTTTAAAGACAGAGGTTGTGTGCAACTGCTGAGTCATCTTCTGACAAAGCATTCCAGTCTTTAGTTATTCTTGGAAAAGAACTGTGTTTAAGACAATCATTTTCGGCAGTCTCCTTTTGTAGGTACCCTCTCCAGTGATGGTGTATTGTCACTATAAGCGGGGTTTTTTATATTCTGCGGGGAAAGCGACAGCTAGAGTTCCATTCAGAGCTTTATAGAAGACTGTCAAGCGACTGATTATACGTCTTGTTTCGAGGATCTCCCGTTTTAGATCTTCAATTAGCTTTGTTACACTTGTGTTTTGATAGTCATAACAATACATAACACAACACACAAACGGCGCCAGCCTATTTTACAGCTGTGTATCTGTAATCATATATATCGTTAGTGAACTGGTAAGATTTCAAGTTGATAACGAAGAAACGCCACACTACTTTTAATGAAAAGTGCAAGATTATGAGCCAATATACATACGCAGCACTGATTAATATGTCTAATTAGCTATGAGCAGCGCATTCATCATCGTCATCGTCACCTTGCGGCCTAACCGAGATGTCACGGCTTAATTTGGCACTGGACGGTCTTATCTGCCATGGCAAAAGTGAGTTCCTCAAACTATGCTCAGTGTCTCTTGAGAAGGTATCGGGAAACACGAGTTTCCTCCCTGCAGAAGCTCTTCAAAGGAAGGGATAAGATATAGTTTCACCCTTGGCACGGAATGCGTGTCAAGCGAGTCGAGCTCTACGCTTGGCGAAGGTAACAGCCAACGGTTGGAGGCCCCCGTTTATCTGAAACAGTGTAAAGTGCTGTCTCCAAGATATGCTTTGTACCCCCGGAGAAGGTTGGTATAACAACCGTCCCGACCGGCGTCACCTCTTTTGCCTGAATTGACGTCTAGATATCTAAACCACAACTCAATATCATTTGAACGTATTAGGAAAAATAGCTTCTCCACTTTTTCTTAGTTTTTCTTAAGCTTGTTATAAGCACTCCAGGCTTGGCCTCTTCGGGTTCTAGAGTCCTCATATGTGTGAGCCTAGATATTTGAAGTCGTCAACATGTTTAAGCGCGCTTCTCGAAAGCTATTTCAATGACGCTTCATTACTAGTGGCTATGAATTCTGTCTGAGGAGTTCCTGTGCGTTTTGAACTGTGTCAAATGTGATAGCGAGACCATCCGCAAAGTCAAGATCGGTGACATTAGAGGGATGACGGCTGCACTAAAAACCAATCAAGACTGTGATTACAGGGACCACTTGACACTAACTTTACAGAGATGGTGGAAAAAACCCAAAACGCTTGTGGTGTGATTCTGTTAGAAAATCACAAAAACTAAAAGGGTAAAGAAACAATTCGATCATATACGGTCGATCCAAAATAAGTCTATTTGTCAGTTTTGTTCGTACTACTGTCTTCCGAACTCAATGCCCGCATTAATATACAAGTTTCCCCCTTCATTTCAATCAAGAAGATCACCAGGACTTCGAAACGTTTTAAAGTCTTGCTAACTTTGGTTATTTCGAAATTTCATTTAAAAGTTCTGCACCCAAACGAGATTAAAAGAAAATACTGCCCAGCTCTCAATTAAGGACCTTTATAAGCAGCTAGAACGAAGACGGCTGCCGAATTTGTAACTTTCCGTTTTCCCTTTTCTTGTTTGTATGACTCGTGCGTTTCTCTTTTTGTTTTGCCGGAAGGTGTGTGAGTACGAAAAATTAGAAGCTCTGATTTTTAAAGCTGCATGAAGATTCACATTATTCGCACTCTAACATTCACCAATTTTCACGCTCTGTTTTTAAAGACAAGGGCGGAAACGTGGCTAGGTGGTATCGTTCCCACGTGAAGTGAGTCTGTTGTTTTACGTTGTCGTCTACCTTCCCATCCGCGTTTCTTTTAAAACAAATGTTTGAACACAATCTTATGACATCGAACCCGTGCTAAGTGAAAGGGTGGTGGAAGTCAGAACAATGCATATGGTACTCGTAATTGTTCCTACAAGCTGTCCAAGTAGCCTCCAAACCAGAGATTGGTGCTGGAGGTACCTGTGGACGTACAGCGAAACGCGCTGTTCGCGTAACTGTAGAGACCAAAGTTGTCTTCACTCCGCACATAACCTGGACTGGTGCCAAATTCACAGATGTTGGTGCTGGAGTCGTGATGGAGCGTGTCTCGGGAGGCTACCTGCCACCAGACCGCAGTGCAGTTGTTGCAAAGATGCCCTCTTACATTAATATATTCCACTTTCTTACAAACTTTTGCACCAAGGAAGCTAACCGCATCAAAATCTGCGAACTTTGCCCGCACGTAATCTCTTTACTGAAATCGTTCTGTAGGAAAGTTGCAGGTGAATCGCCAGTGGCTCGACACAGACCTGAGATGCTCCATTTGAGTGAGTGCAAGACGGTACGCATCCCATCTTGGCCGCTCGGTGTTAAAAGGAAGGTTAGCACCCAGCACTGAGGTACGGAATGGGGCGACGTTCTCCAACGTGTAGGACATGACTAGCGTCCAGGCCGAACGCGGCTCCGACATAAAATCGCAATAGACTTGGTAACTGTTGCCGTCGTTGTCTAGGATGCGGTACACTCCAGAACAATTTGCGCCGTTCCTTAAATGATCCAAACAATTTCGCGGTGTCTGAAATGTATTAAAACACTTTCTGAAATACTATCTTTAGTTAAAAGTCTTGCACTGCAGTTGGTCTCCACCTGTTTAATTTTAGATGCTACTGAACTGTACGAAAAGGTTTCTCAGAAACAGCGCAATTCAATTCAATTCAGTGCAAAACAATTCCTCTATCTGAAGGCGACAATGATAGTCAAACCGACCTTACTGTTGTATATCATTAAAATCGTAGGAACACATCATCTTAGAAATGTTTAACACGAACCCATGAAGTCTTACATTCGGTCCTATAGCATAGACAATTACCCATCACTCCCCCTTGGGAAACTCTAGTTGCACCGAAAGGTAAGGCCATTCCAACTTGTCAACTAACGCCGGTCGTTTGTTGTTGTCAAGATTGGTAGACTGGTCGTTTAATAGAATATCTAAAAACACATGCTAATAAAGTCTGTGCGTGCTAGATTGTGAAAGCATTGTTAACAATAACAATAATTTTGTGTAAATATACTGCAGACTAAAACTTAATAAATTTGTTAGGGAAAGGTAAACACTTTTAAAATACACAACAATGTTAAACGCCGACATTAGTGGAAAATCACGAATCTGAATGGGAAATAAAGCATCTTTAAACAATCCTAACTCAAAACATATGCTTAATTTTTTTCTAAATAGTTTTCCCCTTCCTTCCTCTTCTTTTTCATTATTCACTCAAACATAAAATTGAAATTCACTACTAAAGGTTAACTCGATAACTTCTCAGTTGAAAGATAACTCAAAGGCGCGTTCTCAGAAGTGACTCTTAACGATGAATAATTAATGAAAACTTGACACAAGTTGTTTTTTTCTCTCGTATGTTTGCTGTTATTATTGTTGGGTTATTTTTCAAACCCCAAATTGCCGGTAAAAAATAATACGGGATGCCTGGCCTAATGTGTCAGATGATGTGGTTTTCCTCAGGAGTACGACAATCGTCATCCCAGTTCAAATAATAACAAATTCTCACCATGAAGTCTGATTAATGAAAATATTCTCTAATAGATGCCAGTTACAACATGTTCAGTTGTAAGAAATAGTACCAAACGGGAAGTGTTACAAAAAGTGTGCTTGCTTACGATAAGTTGCAAAAGAAACTGCTATATCTTCTGGAAAACGAGAGTAGACAAAATGAGATCTGTTGGAAAATGCATCCGAGTCAACTGAACGGCATCATTTCATTTGTACCAGCATTACACTTAAAACGAAAATGGTTTACAATTGAACTAGCTACATTTTAAGTGTGTACTTACTCGTTGTTCATCAGCAGTTTGAACGAATACAAACCCTGGTCGGGGTTTCAACTCTTTACTAGTTTCGTCCGTCACTCCTTTACTTTTCAGCTCGCACAGGCCGGATGCGTTGTGGTTGTTAACTTGGTAGTTGTATGAGACACAGTCGGGATACTTCAAACACTTTTGACCGCAAGAAATCATTCCCGGTACAAAGAAAGAAGCGATTGTGTTCCCGGGAAGAGCATAGTCGATTTTGGTTGCGAAAGCGCCGTTACCGTATCTGCAATTTGTTTCCATTTTCAATGCATCTGGTAAATATACAACATTCATTGCAGCTAATACAGTGAACATTACTTGTTTTTGAAAATGTGCCATTTTTTACGCTAAGAATTTCTATCAAAACTACCCAGGTTTCAACCGGCAGTTCTGTTGTCGATCTTCGTCGCAGACACTTTCATTCGTTCTGTTTGTTGAGGGTTTAGTTACGTGTTTTTCTAGATACCTGGGCCCGGTTGTTCAAAGCCCGATTAGTGCTAATCCTGGTTTAACTATTAATAAAACCTATGGAGCTAATCCAGGATTAGCACTAATCGGTTTTGAACAACCGGGCCCTGGGTTATACATAATTTAACACAGTTTTAAGCCTTTTTGAATTGGATTGTTTTTGGTGTTATAATTACGAAACTGCAGTGTCTCTCACAACCTTGATGATGTTTTTACACCAAAAAATCCGAATTATTTGTACTTTTTGTTAGCCTTCTCTAGTTTCACATGTATAGTTACTTGCTGGTATTATTTCTAAAATCTGTTTAGTTACGGCTGCATAATAAAGTATAGAAAAAGTTAAAGTCTTGTTTGTACTTTAGTGGAAAAACTTCGTTTCGTCTAATTAAATCAGCCTTGTTTTGCTTTCTATGTTTTTCCGAGCATTAACTACTTTTCATGCTGGCTACCCTTAGGCAGCAAACTATTATTGCTTCAGAGGTACCTATTTAGGCAAACTTATGGCCACTTGGCATTTTTAACCCTATGTTTATTTCTTGTTGCCATATCCACCAACTGAAGAAATTTTCTATATAAAAATATGCTGATGGTATTACTTTTGTAAAGAAATGTTCAAATAAATTGTTCTTCTTCTTCTGTTTTGGCTATGAATGATTTGACCGGTAGTCCTTTTGTGCCGCTACGAAAGTCGGATGGTTTCTGTGTTGTTTGTTGTCAAATTGTAAACTTAAGGCCCTGTCACGCTATTGCATATGCGAAAAACGTATTAGTTGCGTATGAAGTTCAAAAACTGATTTTCATACACTCAATTCCTATGAGTAGCGTTATAAGTAGCATGTTGATCACCAGCGCATGGCCAGCGTACTTTATCCAAAAGTAGCGTACCTCTAGCGTAGCCCTTGCGTGTTGAGCGTATGCCTAGTGTATAAACCATACGTCCGAATACGCACAAAATTTTTTAGCATGCTTAAAAAATACTCTCTCTCGCCGTATGCCAGCGTATGCGACCGTGCTCGAAACGCTATGTCAAACGCACCTTCAGCGTTTGCCAGCGTCTACCAGCGTACGTTCATACGCTGGCATACGCTGTACGATACGCATTAGTGTGACAGGGCTATAAGCCTTGTTGCCCATAATCCAGTCCGTGACCGAAACAGTTTTCCGAACGATATAAAGTCGCTGATTTGTCCTGGCTTTAAAACTAAATCCTCGTTTACACTACAACCGACAGCTTTCTTCCGACACGCAAGCTGTTGCATTGTAACTATATACTACCAATGCTACTGATAAGTTTAAATGTTATTTCGCTCCTTTTTGTGTGTGTTAACATTTTTAGGCTACGGATTTGGTTGTTCGGATAGTTCTTTAAAGACCAGTTTCGTGTTCCCAGTTGCCGCTGATTGCAATGACTGTAGACTCGTTTTTACAGTATGAGCCTCGACTTGAAGTTAAGTATTCATAAATTCCAGAGTGGATCTGAGCTATTCACAACTCTGTGTATTGTTGGAGGTTCAGATCTCGCCGGTATTTATGTAAATTAAAAATTGAATCCTTCCTCGTACTGTAAAAACGAGTCTATGGTCTTTGTAATCAGCGGCAACTTGAAGACGAAACACCATAATGGTGCGCAAAATGTTTTAAGTTAAAGTAGAGCCACCGAAAAGCCTTTGTCTTTACCTTAAAAGTGAGAGTCAGTTTAATCTTCGTTAGACACTGGGAGACTAGTTTTAAAAAAACTGGGCTAACGCTCGAAACGTCAGCTAAACGTTATATCCCACAGGCGAAAAACATACAAAAACAACTTTTGTTGATCAAACCCGTTTAATAGTCGTTAGGTTGTTAAATGTAAACTAACTGAACAGTCTCTTAGAATGTGAACGAAAAACGATTAAACATCTTTGTTAATAAGATTCATCAGCGTGCATGCATGCAATACATATTTTAAGGAAAGAAAAGAGCCAATGAGTTCAAATTTGGACCGGTAGAAATTAATTTCCAGTCTTGTTGACAACTTAACGGGTCGAACAACAAGAATTTCGCACGGTTGTGACAGGCGGTTATTAATTTATAGTACAAGTTTAGGATTCCCTGAAAATTTCTGAGTCACATGTCAATCTGCTACATATGCTGCGAGATTTATTTTTATTTTGTATGGTGACTGAGGCGTCATCTCCACCGAAATCATGCATAATTGATCAATTTCGTATGCCCCATATTTCGAGCAAAATTGACAAAAGTTACAATTTGGTGTTTTCTTGAACTGTGGCATTGCCATTAAAACTATCAAATATCCGAAAAATTCAGACTTCTAAACTTCTACGAACACATGTTTGGATTGCGCAGTTGTGATCAGTCGGACATATTTTTGCTTTATGAATGACAACTCAGAAATTGCCAAAACCATTTCAGCCAACTCAAGAGCCCATAGACAACCGCATGAAGGTTTCGTTTTAAAACATCTATCTTGCATATTTTGAATCCACTACCGTAATTTGTCAAAATAGTCGTGAAAAAATGCTTAAACTGTTGTTTGAATTGACAGATCTAGTGATAAACAGAAAAGTTTGCTTTTAAATACAATGCTTTCGGTTAAAACGCCTTTTTGCGAGTGGAGAATCCACGAGCATCGGAATGGTTGGGGAAAAAGTGTAACAATAGAAAGTCATTTCATCCAATCACATCACTGCCCATCTAATCGATTAAAAGTCGCTGAGAAATATTGAGTCAATTCTTAGACGTTCGTAGTTTTAGCCAATCATGTTTGTCGTATGAAGGCGAGGGAGTTCGGTCAAGTATAACACTCCACGAGCATCCAGAGGATACCTTTGATTTGAATAATAACAGTCTTTATTAAATCGTTCTAGCACCCGAGGAAGAAAGTACAACGGTTTATGTTAGAGCGATTTATTACTGAATTTTTTACAATTATGTTTGATAAGTACTGCGGGTGACTGTACCGATTTACTTTGTTTGAATACAAAAAGGCTAAAATAGCGCTAAGATAAAGACAAACACCAAAAAAGTCAAGAAGTATCTGCTTCTAAAACAGTTAGAATCTTGAGGTAAATAGTTGCTTAAATCTACATACATATATATTTTTCACATTAAAAATATGCTTCGAGAAAGAAATTAAAAATCAGATACAAAAAATTATATGCGAATTCAATCCTATATTATATTTAACAACTGCTCTCCGAAGTGGAGGTGAATCGCTAGGCACCGACACTGAGGGGGACAACTGTTTTAGTATAAGCCAAACAAGTGAATATCACTTTTAAAAATATTTAATTTTCATCTGAATAAATCCATTAAAGCGCAGAAAAAAAACGTCGTTGTCCACGCGCGTCAATATTGTCTTGTTTCCCACATGAATGCTAGAAAGTGAATATGGATGAATATGTGCTTTTCTTAATCAGTCAAAGCACTCGAAAAGTGATATTCACTCGTTGGGCTTATACTAATTATAGCCACAAACTAAGTAGTTTGTTTCTCTTATCATACTAATACATTTTTAGGCAGTCTATATTGAAGGGCTCTTGGCCTTTAATAACTGTTTTTGTTATACACTGAAAGCGGATTAAATAGGTAAATAAATTAAAAAACGCGAAAATTACCAATAGGAAAGCAATGCTTAGATGATAATGAAATGACTTTCACTCTGATTACATTCTACGTTTCTCTCTACAGAATCAAAGCTAGGTGAAACTGCTGTGTTCATAACTAGTTCTGAGCTCACAATAAGCTTACACATCCTTTAAATGATACTTGTTCTGTGATAAAGTCTGTTGTCTTGTAACGTCGTTGGCGTTTGTGCTCGTTGCTTAAACTTTCTTTTGAACCAAATGTTTGAACATTATCTTTTGAAATCGAACCCATGCTAAATGAAAAGGAAGTGGAAGTAAGAAGGATGCATATGGTTCTCGTAATTGTTCCTACAAACTGTCCAAGTAGCCTCCAAACCAGAGATTGGTGCTCGACGCACCTGCCGACGTACAGCGAAACGCGCTGTTTGTGTTTCTAGTTGAATATAAACCAAAGTTGTCTTCACTCCGCACAAAACCTGGACTGGAGCCAAATTCACAAATGTTGGTGCTGGAGTCGTGATGGAGTGTGTTTGCGGAGCTTATCTGCCACCACGCTGCAGTGCAGTGGTTGCAATGATGCCCTCTTACATTAATATACTCCACTTTCTTACAAACTTTGTCACCAAGGAAGCTAACGGCATCAAAATCTGCGAACTTTGCCCGCACGTAATCTCTGTACTGAAATCGTTCTGTAGGAAAGTTGCAGGTGAATCGCCAGTGGCTCGACACAGATCTGAGATGTTCCATTTGAGTGAGTGCAAGACGGTACGCATCCCATCTTGGCCGCTCGGTGTTAAAAGGAAGGTTAGCACCCAGCACTGAGGTACGGAATGGGGCGACGTTCTCCAACGTGTAGGACATGACTAGCGTCCAGGCCGAACGCGGCTCTGACGTAAAATCGCAATAGACTTGGTAACTGTTGCCGTTGTTGTCTTGGATACGATACACTCCAGAACTATTTGCGCCGTTCCTTAAATAACTCAAACAATTTTGTAGTCTCTAAAACATAAAAAAAAGACTTTTCAGATATTATCTTGAAACTAGGATTTTCGCAGAATTTAGTTTTGTAGCAAAAGAATTTGTGGTGAAAAAATGTTTGCCAATAGGTCTAATAGTTTGCGAGGTATGACGAACGAGAGTTTTCACCGGAAATAAAATTGTATGACGTGTACTTTAGGAGTGAATTTCTCGAGACATGTTTTGCTAAAACTGCGACAGTGCAATAGATCAATTCTCCTTCAATTTTTACTTCATGCCGTCAAATTTGGCAAGTTCATAAAATAAAAGCTGAAGATGTAAACCGTCCTTAGGAATTTGAAAAACTATTTTTATGACTCAATAAGGGCAGTTTTGTGCTCTGCCAACTGGAAATTTTCTCCAAATGTCTGCAGAAAACTAATGACGCATACAATTAAAAATCCCTAGCGCGGAATAAGAGTGCAAATGGTGCTGAAACTCACAAAACAACTAAAATTGGCCGGTTGAAATTGAAAGTAGCAGCCGCATTGACGTCTATAATGGAAACATTCAGATGTTGGCATTCGTTTATAAACCAAAATTTTTAAACAAACGTTTTGTCACTATTCAAATAATTTCATAAGCTTTCCATTGACATATAGGTTTGTGGGTGTTCGATGCGTATCAACGGAGTTACACACACCGCTCAAGGTGAACGGTAGCTTTATAGTTATACGTTTTGCGCTGTAAATGTTTAAATTTCTAGATGCAACTAAATTCTACCAAAAGCTTTGTCAGAGACAGCGCACTTTAATTCGGTGCAATAAGTTCCATTTTTTAAAGGCGACAATGATAGTCAAATCGAGTTTGCTGTTGTGTAATAATCACGATAAAATCGTAAAAACACTATAGTCATTGAAATTCATCACGTTAACTAATGAAATCTTAAAATCTGTGTTATAACAAAGTACATCAAACGCAGAAAAGTTTTCTAGTGTTTTTGTCGACACAGAAGTTATGTCGAGGCTGAATCTTCTGAATGCGTTTTTAGTCAGGCCGTGAAAACAAAAGTGCGGGATACATGGCCTAATGTGTCAGATGATGCTGCTTGTCTCTGAAAATCGCCGGCAGTTGTCTCTATTCTTCAAATAATAAATTCTGACTAAGAAGTCTGAATAAATATAATATTCTAATAGCTGCTAGTCACAACATAAGTGACTTGGCACGACGGAATACAAAAAGTTGTGCTTGATTATGATAAGATGCAAAAAAACTGCTAGTACCTGCTGGAAAATAAAAGCAGACAGATTGGGATCTGTTGGATAACACAACAGAGTCAACTGAACGACTTCATTTCATTTGTACCAGCAATAGACTTTATACGAAAAAGGTTTACAGATGAACTAGTTACATTGGTATGTGTGTACTTACGCGTTGTGCGTCAGCAGTTTGAACGAATACAAACCCTGGTCGGGGTTTCAACTCTTTACTAGTTTCGTCCGTCACTCCTTTACTTTTCAGCTCGCACAGGCCGGATGCGTTGTGGTTGTTAACTTGGTAGTTGTATGAGACACAGTCGGGATACTTCAAACACTTTTGACCGCAAGAAATCATTCCCGGTACAAAGAAAGAAGCGATTGTGTTCCCGGGAAGAGCATAGTCGATTTTGGTTGCGAAAGCGCCGTTACCGTATCTGCAATTTGTTTCCATTTTCAATGCATCTGGTAAATATACAACATTCATTGCAGCTAATACAGTGAACATTACTTGTTTTTGAAAAAGTGACATTTTGTATACTGACAAATTGTGTCAAAACTACCCAGGTTTTAGCCAACTCTGTTGTTAATCTTCGTTGCTGACTCTTTCATTCCATCTGTTTGTTAAGGTTTTAGTTACGCGTTTTTCTAGATAACTGGTTTATACATAATTTAACAAAGTTTTTTAAACCCTTAAACAGGCAGGCTATTTTGCCACACATATACAGGCAAAGGGGGGTTCGTTGAAACCCCCCCCCCCCAAAAGATTTATGAAACAGTTAAAAATATGAACATGCCCTTTGGCGTACAATTAGTGTATGAACCGTTAATTAATTTGCATACCAACAATCATTATTTAATTAGTCGCTGTTGCCATGGTAACAAAAACAAAAATCCAAGATGGCGGCCATCGGCGAGATTTTGTTAAAAATTAAGAAATTTTATTGGAAAAAGATAGAAAACAACGTTTTGTATGCCATAACTACGAAATAAGTAGAAAAATATGAATAACTGCTAGTTTGTAATCTTTTCTATTCAAAAAATTGAAAGTTTGACAGCAAACTCTGACTTCGGACAATTAGTATGATGACGTCACTTTATTAGTGTCAAAAGATGTGTTAATTATCGAGGAACAGTTATGCAAAAGCGTTTGGCAATTGGTCTACGGGCAAAAATTTAGGACCAAAAAAACCGATGGGGGGGGGGTTGTTGAACCCCCCTGCCAGTTCAAGGGTTAATACTGAATTAAATTGTTTTCAATATTATAGTTACGAAACTGCAGCCGTTTTTTCACAACCCTGATGACGTTTTTATACCAAATAAAATCGAACTATTTGAACGTTTTGTTAACCTCTTGTTTTACATGTATAGGTAATTGCTGGTATTATTTCGAAAGTCTGTTTCGTTACGGCTACATACTGAAGTATAGAGAAAAAATCTTAAGATCTCGTTTGTACTATAGCGGAAAGCCTTCCGTCTTAATAAAAGCAGCGGGTGGGCCTTCTTTTGCTTTCTGTGTTTTTCCGACCATTTTAAAACTACTTTACAGGCAGCAAATTATTGTTGCCTCAGGGGTACCTGATGTATTTAGACAAACTCATGGCCATTTGGCATTTTTGAGACTGTGGTCATTTCTTGTTGCCATACCCGCTAACTTATCAGCACTTTTCTATGTAATAATGCATGTGTTATTTTTGTAAAGAAATGGTTAAATAAATGTTATTGTTGTTGTTTTTCTGTTTTGGCTTCGAAGGATTTTACCGGTACTCCTTTTGTGCCGTTTCGAGAGTCGGATGGTTTTGTGTTGTTTGTTGTCATATTGTAGACTAACCCTTATTGCCCTTAAAATAATAAAAGAAAATAATAGTAATAATAGATTTACAATGCAACAGAATAAAATGTTAAACAAATAAAAGAAAAAATTATGCGTTAAAATATTTCTTAAAAAGAAAGGTTTTGAGCTCTTTTTAAAATTTGGAACGGTAGAACTGTTTTTAATTAACGGAGTGAATTATTGCAGTCAGTGTGCGCACGAGTGTCTGCAACGGTTTTCCAAATAAAATCAGTAAGGTCAATGATTTGTCCTGGCTTTAAAAATAAGTCCTCGTTTAGTTACACTATAACCGACAGCTTTCTTCCGACAAGCAAGTTGTTGCATTTTAGCTCTATACTGTCTATCAATGCTGCCGCCCGTACTAATAAGTTCAAGTATTATTTGTGTGAGTTAACATTTTAGGCTACGGATTTGGTTCGCTCGTAATTATCACCCTAACGCAACTAACGATGTGCAAAATGTTTTCAAGCCAAATTTGAGCTACCAAAATACTAGTGTCTTGGCCTTAAAAGTAAGAGTCAGTTTAATCATAGTTTGTACTCCTGGCTCGCATGACTGCACACGGCCAAACAGAGGGCGCGAAAAACACGCTTCACTGGTTTGGTGTATGCTAACCTAGGATAAACCTGGCTCGTATGACCGTACACGGCCAAACAGAGGGCGCGAAAAACACGCTTCACTGGTTTGGTGTATGCTAACCTAGGATAAACCTGGCTCGTATGACTGCATACGGAAGTGACGACTGGTGTCCTGGTTTCCGAAATGTTTTAGTAAAGCTCAAACTTTAGAAATAAACGAGAAATCCATCCCAATAAGTAAAAAAAAGCGATGAATTCTGATTTGGGTGTTTTTCGAGGTATAAAAGTTTTGTTTTCAAACATTCTACGTCTCAGTTTTAATCGTAACGCTATCATGAAGCAATTGTCAACTTCCGGTTTGTTTATCAATTTCAAAATATGGCATAAAATACGAAGATTTTATTTATTTTTGCTTCACTGATTCACTGGTTTGTCATATGCCAACGTAATTATTCACCTCAGTATATTCACCTGGCCTCTCCTGTCTGATGAGCCAATCAGAGCGCGCGAAAAGTGCTATCCATTTGTTCGTTAATACTAACTGATAATATTTATGTAAATGAAATAAATAAGTAGAAAGTGTAAAATTGTTTAAAACAAAAAGCTACTGATAGCCTACACTCAATAAACCTCTGGTTTTAACCCTCTATCAAGGCAGGGAAATCAAACATGTACACACGAGTTGGAAAAACCTTTATATTAAAAAGTGCTTGTGAACAGCGACTAAAGAACATTCGACTTTTGTCAGTATCGCACGGAAAACGTACTCAATTATCGGTCACAGAACAATAGAAATGTCAGTGGGACTTAATGGGCAAAAAGTTTGACCGATTTCAAACTGTACGCAACAAGTGCCAACATTGTCGTGGTTCCATGCAAACGGACGCAACAAGTCACAACATTGTTCCTCCCAACACTGTTGGGAGTTGTTGGCCAACAATGTTGCGCCCGTTTGCATGGGCCTTAAAGTGCCTATGAAATGAAAAATTGGTATCGATTTTTATGTGTTAAATAATAGACCTTTCTAAAACTTAAAGAATGGCGTTTAAATTTTTTCAATATCACATTTAGTTCTCGAGATATTCCTGTTTGAATATCTAATTTGATGACATCACAAGTTGTGTTCCTTGACCAGTTCTGTTTCATTATCAGTCCCTACAGGCAGCGAGATACGACGAAGCAGTCATGGCTGCGTCTCATTCACCAAAGGTAAAGTGAAACCACTCTCTTTTTGTTGTGTTTGGCGAGTATTGTAATATATGTGTGATATGCTTCAATCAAGACTAATTGAGAAACTGTCCAGCAAGTATATTAAACCAACATTTTATTTTTGTACCTAACGTAGTCACGTACCAAGAAAATAGCTACAACTAGAACTTCCAGAAACTGACAAAGAGTTTTAAAGCCCCCCCCCCGGCATTGTAAACATATAAAGCACTGACAATGTTTTGTAAAAGAAATATTGCTACTAAAGTGATTATTTGATCTCTCTCTCTCTCTTTCCCACTCACAATCCCATTTTAAAATTAGATCGTCTGATCTTTAGGGAATACTTAGAATACCAGAGACAGTGGAGACACTGAAAGAAATAGAAGATACAACTGGCAAAAGGTGAGCAACATGTACGAAAATAAAACATCTAATGAAGCAATGGCTAATAAACATGCTTGCAGATGAAAACCTTCGCATCTGAAAGCAAACACCCTTACCCTTTGCTTGAGTTTCTGGCACTCACGCTAGATTTTTTTTTTACTTCGCTTGTTGTGTCTTTGTGCTTATAAAATCAAATCAAATTTTATTTGCACCGTATGTTAAAAAGTTAAATTTACAGATGGTGCTGGGACTCCTGAACTAGTGGAATTAAACAAGTCAGGAATTCCAGTTACAAGACATAACAAATATAATGGTTATAATAACAGAAACAGTGTAAACATGAGATCAATAATGATGGAAATAATGATAATAATAACAACAACAATAAAATTAATAAATAAATAGTGATTTGATTAAAATGAGTTCAACTCGAACTTGGCCAAGCTCGGACGTCGTTGCTGGCTCGTTCCTAAGTTCTACGAACTTGATTTAATACTGGAAAGTAACTTTTGATTGTTGCGGTAAATGTCTAAATTTTCCTGATCTGCTGAAAAGGAGCAGTTAATTGCAAAATGTGAACGGTCACAAACTCGTTACTCAAAAGGACACAACATACAACGTGAAAATGTAATACAGGGGCATGGTCAGGACTACTTGATGACGTAAATCTCACCTCCCTATCCTAATCTCCGTGAAACATTTTGGCACATACCTTATTGACGGCTCTGACTTGAAACCTCCGCCTCTTTCCTTCTTTTGTTAGTTCCTGCCTACTCCCCTATCACAAGTTAATCAGTGAACTAGTGTCTGAGCTGATTTCTTGTTTGATCTCATTCCCGATATGTGTCGTAATAGAATGTCTTGTTCCTGAACCGCAGAGGCTTGCTTTTGTCTTACTGGGAGTTGCTGGTACCGACAGTGTTAGCGCCTTACGACAAGCTTCAGGAGTGGGAGACAATTGAGTGTGTTATTTGTGTGCTGAAGAACGGTAAGTTGGGTACCTTATCCACATGATGTCATGTGACATTCCAGAACAACACATTCAGTATAACACTATTCATGATTATAAGATCTGCCTTGGAGTACGCAGGCCTTGTTTGGACTGCATTACCGCAGTACCTAAATAACGCCATCGAATCAGTACGAAAAAGAATTACGTAGTATTATTTCAAATGCCCATTATCAGGATGCACATGTTCAATGCGGCTATGCTACTCTTTCTCAAAGAAGGGAGGAAGCATGTGTGAGTTTCATAAAGCGTGAAGGCTCTTCATCACTTATTATAAGTTCTTTAATAGTTTCACATGCATCAATTAAAAGAGCACACAGTCTTAAATCCGGCAGAAGCATACTAATGTGCGTCGTGTCCCTAATACTAAGTGGTTCGCGGATTTTTGTACTATCAAGTTCCAAGATCATTTTTCGTGAGATTTTTTCATACTTTGTAATTATAATGTTGCTTGCCTACTTTACCATTGAGCTTTACAGCTGCGAGAAGGTGGCAAAAGAAAAAGCTATTACTTATTTCCGAACAGTAAGCAAATTCCCATTGCCTATAAGAAAAGTATGGTTACGAGTGCCTTGGACAGTCAACGAGGGAGTTCAGTGCTATTTAACAATAATTCCACGAACGCACGTTGGATATGAGCGTGAGTGGAATAATTGTTTTATTAAATACCAAACACTTGATAAAAATGTCTCGAACTTTGTTTTCTATAGACTCGAGTTTTCGGCCAGCTTGTGTGAACATTTTCTATGATAAAGTTGTCAGTTTCCATATTTGAACAAACTATAGTAATCAGTGTATAGGGTTTATACCTTGAGTAGAGAGCCAATCTGATTACCGTAAATTCAATATACAGTGTTTGGTATTTAATAATAAAATTTATTCAACACATTTACTGTTACTTGATGTCTCGCTTTCACTGGCTTGAAGTTTATAGAGCATGCAGCCCTTTCCAGTTTTCCAGTTCCAGTTGGTCGCCTAAAGGGCTTAAAAGAAAATTTAAACTATGAAAGCAAACAGCAAAAATAAGGCTGCATAGAATGCAGCGATTGTTTTAGTTTTGCTTTCAAATTTTGATCTCTATTCCTGGAGTGTACGTGGCATCACGAAAGTACTTAAATCATCGTAATTCGAAATTAAGGTCAAATCGTAGAAAATTTTAGGGTTCACTCGTTTAAGTCTTTCTGTAAATTTAAGGATGACAGAGTGTTTTGGTTCTGAAATACGAACGTCTGAGTTTTATCGTTATGAACGTTTAGTCTGGCCCGCTGGCTGATCACCAAAGTCGACAAATTTGTGTCAAAATATATGCTTTAGCCAGACAAATCATTGAACGTGAATGTACTTTGATCAGCTCTATTGCAAAAAGAAGTAATTTACATTGGAATTCAGCTTAGGCAACCGAAGTTTCAGACGCCATTTTGCTCGGCCAACGTCAACCAACGTAGCCGCTGCAGCATTCCGTTTTATAAACTATTGGCCCCTATCTCCATCATGAAACACAATCAAATCTCCGAAACATTTTATTATTCCTGGATAGAATTAAATATTTCTGTTCTCTAGATGCAACCAAAGTCCAAGAACAACTTGCTTGGACTTATCTCTGACCAGTTAAGTTTCTTTGCTGTTTTTTCTTTTTGATAGATCGGTGTGACCTGTTGTTCCACTGGATTGCACAAAACAAGGTAATTTGGAAGGAGTGCCACATAGTAAAATTTAGTTCGTACGGCCGAAATCTTGGCCGGTTCAAAGATTTTTTTAAACTTACAAGTCTTCAAGCAATATTTTGTGGTATAACCTCTCAGACAGGCTTTAATTTAATCTTGTAATACTCTATTTTAGTACTTCTCAGTAAAAGACTTAGTACGCAAGAATTACTTACAGCGTTGTTTGCGTCATAGTTAATACAACAATTAATGTTCCTAATATGGGTTTGATTAGTTTGTGTATTAAACAATACTAGTATTCTACAACACCTCCCCGCTAGCCTTAACGTTCCCTGTTAGGCGATGATGTTCGAACGTTCTTGGTTTTGTAACCGTTTAGACCTTCGAGACCTATGCCGTCCATACTCGTTTGCGATGGGCATTCGGGGATTTCGTTTTCGTTTCTTCCTCGCCACTTCTTCTGTGTTAGCTGTAAAGATCTCTACTTCACATCCAGACGGTTGCAACTGACTAACTTGTGGCGTTAATGTATTGACTTCTGTGTTCAGTAATGATGTGCTTGGAATGTTGCCAGGCTCCTCATCCTCCGCGGAGAAGTATCTTGTGCGAAGCTGTTCCACGTGTCTGCGCCATGTAGTCCCCTTTGGATAAACCCTGACATTAACACTTCGAGTTCCAAACACTGGCTACAGTGGCCGGTACCCATCGCGGGCATTTGTTTCGCCTCGGCCCACAGTAAAGAGCATAACAAGGCATACCAACTTTGTACTATTGGTTAGATTCTTTGGTTCACCCTTCAGCAGCCTTAGTAGTTTGCGTGGTGAAGGTGTTGTCATTTCACTTCACAATTGCAGCCTGGATCTGCCGGCCATTCAACAAGTCACTGGGAGAATATCCACACGCTAATAGTGTTCTTCGATATTGTATCAGAAACTGTTGAAGGGAAGCCCTGGGGGATAAAGTTGATTTCGTCATAGACTTCTTGAACATTTGAATCAGTCTTGCTGCTGCTCCATTTGTTGCTGTATAATAAGGCGCTCCAGTTTAATGTATGATTCCTTTGGTTGTGCACAACTCCTGAAATTCCTCAGTGGTAAATGATGTGGCGTTATCCGTAACTAGAGTGTGGATATCCAAAGTGTGCAAAGTCTTGTTCCAGTAAGTCGAGTGTAGCTTTGGAAGATGTTGAGCTAGTGGAATGAATGCATGGAAAACTGGCGTGATCTAAGTGTAGACGGCTCTTAGGTTTTTCTGGAAACATCCAAGGATGGATGGGTGGCTTTGAAGGTTTGTTTTGGTGTTCAGCACATGTTTGGCATGCACGACTAACGCCCACGATATGCGCGTCAGTTTCAGGCCAACAAACAACAGTTCTGGCCAACTGTTTCTTGCGTTGCATACGAAAATGACCAATATGTAGAATATTTAATAACTTTGTTTGCAGACTGGCTGGAATGACCACGCGTGCTCCGTAGAAGAGACATCCATCAGACACTAAAAGTAAATCGCGGATCTTTTTGAAAGCTTCCACATTGTACGCAGTTGTTTCAGTATCATCACCTTCTTCACGTATTTTGCCCAATGGCCACCCTTCACGTGTGTACCGAATTACTGTCGCCAGTACTCGGTCTTTGCTGTTTCTTTTTGCAGTGCCCCTGCTTCACCTGGGTTTAGTTGTGAACTACTTGTTTTAACTGTACAGATACAGTCTATATCCGCACTGCCTTCCTTCCTGTCGAATTGAAGGTTTGAGCCAGCCAGAAGACGCTGAGTGCATATTCATACTGACTCAACATCAATGCTCATCTAGCCAGGCGATTAGCTGCTAGAGAAGGTGTTGCCTTTGTTGGACAAAATAGGGTTTGCAGAGGTTTTTGACCCGTAACTAAAATAAACTTTCTCCAATAGAGTAAATGATGAAATCTGCTGAGTGCAAATACGATTACTATTGCCTCTTTTTGTGTTTGGCTATAATTTCTTCGCATCTCAGTTAGCGTCTTTGATGCATTATCTATTGAGCGCTCACTATTATCTTCACAACGGTGAAAAAGAACTGCTCCAATACCAACTGTCGAGGCATCGCAAGCTATACCAATAGGTATAGATTGATCAAAGTGTGCTAAAACTGTATCTTCGCACAACATGCTTTTGACTTTATCGAAGGCTTCTTGCTCTTTTACGCCCCATTCCCATTGAACATTCTTCTTGGTCAATCTGTACACATACAGTATCGAATGCTAGTTTGCAGATTGTGAACCTAACAGAACAATACCATGAAAACATGGACATATCTTCGTGCCTTTTATTATCTCGGTTTAAAGCCCTTTAAAACTTTTGATAGAACAAAAGTTTTCGCTAATGTAGCAAATCAGGGAAGTTAGTGTCTTAAATGTTCCTTTCGAGGGCTGAAACTTGTCTCTTTTGAGCTACTTTCAACGCTACGCAACGCAATTTTAGCAGTACAGTCAACAGTTGTTTTAAAGTAGTTCCACTCAAAATAAATCAGTTTGCAGACAGTCTCTACACTTTTTAATGATAGCGACATTTTCGTTTCCTATTTCATACCAGAAAACCGACTAACTTGGCAAAAAATTTCAGTTGTCTCAAACCATTATTCTGTTAAAGATTTTTAATACTTTGTGATGTCTTCCTGGGTGTTACGATGATCAAAACGATCCCTCGTGTTGGCTATTGTTGACGTTCTATCATTCATTCGTTTAGACAGACGGTTTTTTTTTACTGATTTATAATTGTATTTGTTTGTTTTGCAGCTGACGTTTTCTCGTAAAGTGGGCATCCTGATAATAGAGTTTTGTTGCTGTGTTGGCAGGTAACATAAGTCGAAGTAAAATATTCACAACAAAAACAGATTTCGCCAAAGTGTTTAAGCTAGGTCGATTACAAAATCGCATGTAATTTCCAACCTCTTTAACAGTATGTAGGTTTTGATGTTCCGCTTACGCCACAATGATAATGATAATAATAATAATAATAATAATAATAATAATAAACGTCTTTATTGATTTAAACTCAGCAAACGTGACTTTTTACAT
>JAOBRG010044450.1:0-29095 GCA_027574985.1 Umimayanthus nakama | reverse complement strand
ATAATAATAATAATAATAATAATAATAATAATAAACGTCTTTATTGATTTAAACTCAGCAAACGTGACTTTTTACATAATGACACAATCTGTGTCGTCTGGTTTTTCACCTTTCTGCCCTTTTAATAAGTGGCAGCAAACGAGTTGATTTCTTCCAACTCTACTGTACACCCACCTCTTAAACAAATTGTGAAGTTCTGTGTGAACTTACTTCTTTTTGACGAATGAAAACTTCTCATACCTTGAGATTTTGCCTTACACGCTGTTTTATGGTGATGTGTTGTGATTTCATTTGGTATGAATCGATCTTTTTTGCAAGAAAAGTGTCCTCAACCCCAAGAAGACAAGTCGTTTCTTGTTATCGATATAAACTCAGCAAACGTGACGTTTTACATAACGACGCAATCAGTGTCGTCTGGTTTTTTAACTTCTTGCCATCATTAATAAATGGCAGCAAACGAGTTGAAATCTTCAAACTCTACTGTACACCCACCTCTAAAACAAATTTTAAAGTTCCGATGTGAACTTATTTTTTCTTTGACAAATGAAAACTTCGCATACCTTTAAATTTTGCCTTAGACGCTGTTTTATGGTGATGTGTTGTGACTTCATTTTGTATGAATCGATTTTTTTGCCAGACATGCTTTTTGTAAAATCGTTTTCTTTATCGCTCTAGCGCTGCGCAGCTGCTTTTCGAGTAGTGGTTAAGTTGACGGGGGGGTGGGGCAGTTCTAAAGACTTGCAATGAGAAGGAGGGACCGAAAATATGTTCTGAAAAAGTATAGGATTAGGGCACCCGGCAAACACACTCGACGGCACCTGTCACCTATATATATTCCTTGAACTTGTTCGATAAGACTAGCTGTTACACTGCACAGAACACGAGCAGGTTGCAAAACTGAATTGTGGTCATCAATCGATCAGTTGTACCAGAGTCTACTGAAGGAGAATAGACAAATCCCAAAGTACCAGACGTCATGTTTCACTTGTTTTTACTTTGCTTCGTGGTCAAGCATTGTTATTGGAATCGGAGGGGAGGGGGATTAAGGGGAGGGAAGTATCATTGCGAAGTCTGATCTATGCTCTGGATGAGTTGTGTGTGGGAGTTAAAATTGCCCGTCCATGCTGTATTGGATGTGCCTACACTTGTTTCTGATGTGAATGCGACGCTTGTCGCATTACAAGCAGTTAGCATGCTTCCTCACGTTTGTTAATTCTTACCAACCTGGGGTGCACTTATAAACACACACATCTCTTCTTTGCACTTATAGTGCCCCTTCTTCATTACTTGCATTTGAAAGTTGTTTTAAAGTTTTTGTCGCGAATCCAAACCATCTGGCACAATTACTGTTTGTTTACAAAAGTAAAGGAGAAAGAAAGGTTTGTTTCATCGAGACTGTACTGTGCCTGTTGTTGTGGCTGGTTTAAAAAATCTGAACGAACTGTGAGTCGTGACGTATAAATGAATGAGACTGCGCAGATGGTCAAATATACTGTATTTTTGCATTCCAGACACATCAGCGAGCTTTATTTTCCCACATAGTACCTCGAAGCCATACAAAATTAGTTTGTGAGAAAAAAGAAGTGCTTTGCAGAACCTGAATTTAGAGGTACCTGTAGTGGTTGCGCTAGAAATTGGCGCCACGGAAGTGACCACTTTTACCTTTTCATTTGCATTTTTAGCATTTTAATATTACAAGTCACTGATCGTAAAATGCTTTAAAACCGCCTTAATTGCTTTGCCTTTGCCCCGGACCGAAATCATTAACTCGTATTTATCAGAAAAGCCATTTTAAGTGCGACACTAAGACTTGGTGCTATCAAACCTTTGTTGGGATCATTTAGTATGTTTTTAAATTTTCGTTTCATCAGTAATGCTGGAAATGAAACGCTAGACAATTTTGCGGCTGATTGCGGCTAAGTACTCATTACATATGTGTTCATTAATTTACGACGCATTTTGGAGATTTATAGATTAGTCACTATAGTCAAACCAGCACACTTTGAAAATGTTTTGACCCCCCAAACCAAAAATGCTTAGTCAATTAAAAAATATGACGCTGTGCTGGATTACCACTCTGTTAGTTTCGACTCTGGAAACACATTTGAGAGGCAGTTCTTATTTCAAAGTAAGGTTTGCTTGTGAAGGTCAAGGACCTAATTCAGATAACAGGTGCTCGGAGTCTTTGTTCAAAACTAGTCGAATATGTTTGTTACGTGTTGAAACGATTCATGTTTGAGAGAGATGTTAGCTTAACCTTTTTTCTCTGGCTTACATTAACAAATCTTTCTCAAGAAAAATAAATAATAAAGAAAGATAGATTAAAGATGAAAAATAGGGAATTTTAAATCTATTCGTTGAGTAATCAATATTCAGGTTTTTATTGACCTGCAGTTTTATTGAGCTTGTGAAGACGAATAACTTTGAATTGGCAATGAAAAACACCTCGTTTTCATAGTTATTTAGCTCGATAATTGAAAATTTAAACTTTACAATACAAACCTGTATGCGTGGCGCATTGTTATATAATAAAACTAGAAAACGAAAAATATGATGGTTTCCCTTGTAGAGTGCAGAGTGGAAATGGAAATGACCTCAACACTAATGTAAACTGACAACAGCCATAGTGTAATACGCTTCTCGTTGATACGAAACTAAAAGTTTATCGGCAAGACCAAACTCAGCTGGAACCAAAGAACTCGTCAAACTAAAACTATAATAAATTATACTGAGGTGTGTTACGTGATTACGCCGGCTCACGACCAGGCAATAGTTTATGGGGGTTTTTTTCTGTGAAGTGTTATCAGACGTCCTGGCTGGCTGCAGAGTAATCCGACAAGTTGATCTGTCAAGTTGGTGTCACTGATGTTAAAAGCCAAGAACATTTAATCCAAAACACGCGACACGACGTGATCGTGTAGATGGATTATAAAGCCGAACGCGATACCAACATTTCAAAGAATAACAATGAACTACAGCTACACTGTGAACTCAACGGCGGTTTTGAGATCGGAAGCAGAGACCATAGTTATTTCCTTCGTGAATATTGTTTTCAGTTTGAGTGGAACGTTTGGTAACTTCCTGGTTTTTACTTCAGTTGTGTTGAACAAGGATCTACGTACTGTCACCAACGGTTTCATTTGCAGTCTTGCAGTTGCGGATTTATTGGTTTGCATGGTTGCTCAACCGATGTATGTGGGTACTTTTTTTGGTATACAGAACAACGCGTACGAAGTGGTGCGCAAAACTTTGACGTGGATGTCGGTTATAGCGTCTGTCAGCAATCTGTGGGCAGTGACGATGGATCGCTATGTTTCCATTTCCTCACCCCTTAAATACTCGCAGAGAGTTACTAAAAAACGAGCAGCCTTCATAATAACCGTTGTATGGGTTATTGCAATAAGCATTGGTATAATGTCGACGATTCGCCCAGAAACTAAACCTATCGCGCAGTTTTACACAGTGGCTATGCTGCTTTGTATATTTCCCATTTATTTTCGGGTTTTCTGCATTGCCCGTCGACATGCCCGGGTAATAGCCATCCAGCGGGCGCATTTAAAGAGGCTACAGTCACCAGCAGTTACAAGCCGGCAGGAGAGGGACAACATTGCCGCAAAAACTATTGGCACCGTTCTGGTGGTCTTTTTGGTGTGCTGGTTGCCACTTATAACACTTCCATTCATCTATCGCAGTCGTTTGGCATCCGACAGAAGACAAATTGTTCGCGCGTTTACCTGGGTCAACACTTTAGCTTTTTGTTCGTCAGCTGTTAATCCTGTCATCTATAGCTTGAAGATGAAAACTTTTAGGAAGAAAATGAAAAGCACACTAGTTGTGTTTGTTATCCATTTCACGCAGCCACGGTTTTCTGATGGTACTGACACTAGAAACACCAACGTCTAACGAAAAGAAAGCGATAGAACAACTGCTTTTAAGATGTAAACTCTGTATTTACCGCAAGCAGTGACAAGGAAAGACAACTCGGAACTGCTGTGACAGGTGTAAAGATATTTCTAAACTTATACCAACGGAAAAGCGAAAACGCGAAAAATAAAAGCATGCTTCACTGAAGTAGTATCTACGAATCTCGCCGCCTCTATACTGTATAAACAACTAAAAATTGAGTGTAAACTATTCAGTATATTCGAATATTCTACAAAACGTTTCTACGTGCCCTAAGCGTTATTTTTAATTACCCATTTCCGAGTGACTTTCAGCAGCAATATAAAAACCATTTTCTTTGTGGGAAATATCGAGCTGAAGGATTGTCAGTAGTTGTCGTCATCTGCAGTGTGAGTGTCTGTTTTGGTTTTACACTGTAGTTATACAAAACTGTATTTATGAAGTCGAGAGTTGAGTCTGACTATTATACGCTATGTAAGTTTTAATTATTTCAAGAACTATGAGGTGTGCTAATGTGGTGATAGTCACTTGAACGCCACGGGTACACGTACCACAGTACTTAAAGATTGTTAATGCTATTTGTAATTGTACACATTTTGTGAGCGTTTTTTGAAGTCTTTGTACGGCAAACCTTGTGTACGTTGTGTAAGCAAATACATAAGTGGCTGAGTAATTTACAATACAAGATGTTGTACGATAGTTTTACGTTAAGTTGATTGAATACCACAGTTACTCTGAAAGTAAAGCTGATCAAACTCAATTGTGCTCTGTTTTTGTTTGGTGTCTGCATTATTACGCAATTCTATAGCCGTTTTGGTGCACATTTCGATTCAGAGTTACTCCCCTCAGGAGTTATTTCATGTTATTACTTGTTATGAAACGCTTACTAAAATAGAACAGTGTCTGGATTGTACAAAGTTTGCTTTGCACTGCTATTAGTATTTACGGTGAGTTATTCGAGTTTTACTAAGCCTAAGTGCATCAATTTGAATTTGTTGCAAAACCTAACACACTGAGTAGAAGAATTTTAAAAGGTGTTAGATACTATTCTTTACTAAATAAGTTAGGGGTGTTTGCTACAACTGATATCTTTGGTAGTATTGGGCATCCATTGATTGTCTACCGTCCACTTGTCCTCGTTGACTTACACTTCTTGCCCTCTGCCCTCTATGGACTGAGCTCTCGGGAGATACACTTGGCAATCTATTACTGATGACAACAGGATGATGATCACTTGATTCTAAACGGCTTTTCTTTCGCGTGTTTGCTAATTTTAGCCTTCTGGGGTTTTTTTCTCGTTAAGTTCTAGATATTTTTGATCGATCGTACAACAGTGAACCTATTTCAGTAACAGTCAGACCTGTGCAAAGGCACCGTGTGATTAGTAGAGGCCAGTATGTAAATCATGTCTCTGAATATACTTTGTGCACGTGAGAAAATGTGCCCACACACGGACCTCATTTTAAAAATAATTTCATTGTTGGTCTCATCTTACCTTCTTAAAATGTGAAACGTGCGTTTTTACATACACATTTTCGATTAAGCCGAGTGTAAGCTTGTCAGTTGTCTTCCTATTACTGTTTTTATTTTTATTATTAGTATTAATGGTAGTACTATGACTAGTAGTAGTAGTAGTAGCAGCAGCAGCAGTATAGTAGTAGTAGTAGCAGTAGTAGTAATTACATTTTGCGCAGAAGTATGGGGTGTGCAAAACATAGTAGATATCAATTTTGGGTGTTATACATGAAATAGGAACATAATATAGCTAGGACAAAATTACCTCTGGAAGACAAAATGGATTATAACCCCAAAACGTGAAAAAACATAGAGCTTTCATGATTGAGGATTAATCTTTTTCTTGCTTCAAGTCGCTTCAGGATTTTGTTTTTCAAAATTTTCTAACCCTCCACAACCATTAGACTCAAAGGACGCAACTGAGGACTTTCGGAAAGATCAGAGGCACTGAAAAGTGAGAAAGACATTTGGCAGCCGTGTGTTTGTTTGTGTGTTATTTGGCTGTTGTTTGCGACTTGATACTGTAAGAACAGATAAGCTAAACATTCCTCAAAACAGTAACTAAGGAGCTGATCCCGGTATTTTCAATCGGATTGAATAAAACAGCAACCTATAAAGATGCTATCAATATCGCGTGTGTGAGCATCATTTTGCTGGACGTTGGCCAGATCTTAATAATAACTGAAACCACTGTTATCGAACTTGCACTTTTTAAAATATGGAAAATCGAAATCAATTGCCATTTTGTCGAGTTAGCGCTGATGTCAAGTTTTTGATGCAGCTCTTTGTATTTTTACAATAACAGCACGTAGATATAATAGATAGTACTTTTCAGTTTCTATGATTTTTCATTAGTTCTACATTTTAGGTTTCTTCTAGCGCTTTGGACACTTTCTCCATGCAAAGTATAAGGCGCGTTTTTCTTTTACTTGGTTTTAAGGCACTTGTCCCTCTACAAACACTAGGTTTTATAAAAACAGCTTTTAAACTTCGCCGATTTTGATAATAGCTACTACATTTTCTGGTTAAAAAGCGTAGAAATCATTCAAGAGTTCTGGGGCCAATAATGTGAAAGGTTCTATAGGCAGTGGGCTGTTACGTTTAACGAGTTGCAACTTCACTGTAGATGGTTTAGTTACGCTTACTTATCTAGAAGTAGATTTCGCCGGTCTGTGTGCTACTGATTTAACTTCTAAGTTTGTAGTTACCACGCCGGTTTTTCAGCTGGTGGTACATCACTGTCACAGTATTCAATTTCCAAAATCAAACGAAGTAAGTCAAGGTGACGACTTTATTTTCTGAGGGTGACACATAACATGCAGTAGTTTCAAGATTACAGATGACCCAGTGGCCCTCTCTAAATTACCAAGATACAATTACAACTGGAGGTAATATTGAAGATAATTTTTATAAATAAATAAAAAAATTCCATCTACTTTTATTTATAAAACACTCTTTGACTTGTTAAAAACTAGATCGACTATCAAAAATCTGTATACTTTTTGAAGTATTAAAAACTACATCGACCATTCAAAGTCAAGATTTGCTTTTTGTTGCTTGTCTGAGAAAGTAGAAATATCTCAGGAAATACTTGTAGCTGACCTGTTTCACCTTCTTGAGGTTCTCAGATTTTTTGTGTTGTTTTAAACTATTTAGACTGCACATGCACAAACCTGTGCTTTTGACAGCTCATGTAAATTTATCAAATAGAGAAGTGCCATTTATCCTTTATCCACAAACACTTCATAAAATACTTATCTCGTTACCCTAACCTTAAGATCTAGGTCGATAATTACAACGTATTCGTCAAGTGATTTTCTAACTAATCTTTCGAAAGGGAAAAGTAAAAGAAAACCCATTTGTCAAACATTTTGTAATCGTATATAACTTATATATTTTAGAGTTTCTATATTCTATAAGCTTCGCCATTTGAAGCTCAAACGACTTAAAAATTTATAAAAACAGCAATAATCCGCAGTAGCGTTGCAAATTACTGCGGGCCTAGCGATGTATGAGTTAATACCAAAAGAGAAGTAGCCAGTGGTAACGGAGTGGCGCTCGAGAACCGCCATTAAAGGCAAAAAAGCAGTGATATAAGTTATGCTTGTCACATGTACATTATGGTAAACAGATCAATGTCACAGTTGGTCAGTTTTATTCTTGGTACATTAAACCTACACCAAAGGCTATAGCATTGCCTTTCGGTATTGCTATTCGGTGACCATATGTCATCTCAGACTTTAAAAGTTTAATAGTGGTACATTTCTCAAGTGGTATATTGGTAGTCTTTCAGACATGAAACAATAAGAGTAGTATCATTTTAACAATAAAATGTAATAATGACTTTGATCTAGATTCCATTTAGCTAAAGGTTTTTCATCGAAACGTACAGTCTATATATAAAGTTTACAGTGTAAAATAAACATGTGAAATTGTTTGCCACAAAGCCCCTTCAAATCCCCTATTTTTGTCATTTTAACCCCTTCGCCAACCACATGCACATCCCTTATAAGAAAACCTAAACGAAGCAGTTAATAAATGTTACATTATTCCTAAACCTCGGGAACTAGTTGCCTCCCATTCCCCCTCTATCTTGCCTTTTTGATAAAATTTGCTGTTCACATTCGGTCAACCAGTTCCTCTTTTTTTTATTCTTTTTCATTTTCACAGCTATTCTTTAAAATTCTTTGATTATACTCAATTTATTTGTTCATTTTAGTTGTCTTTTAATTTCTAATGGTAATCAATTGAGAATCATCAGTAGACATCAGCAAAGGCCAGAGCAAGCCAAAATTTAACATATTTGCAATACCCGAGTAAATCAGTACTGAGTTTGCATATCCTTTGTGAAGGTTCATGATTAAAAGTTCAAAAAACGTCGAGAAACCTTTGTTTTATGTTTGGAAAAATTTTATGTTAGAAACTGTAATCAACTACCAAAAGCGATAGTATTATTTGTTAAAGTGATTAATAACTAGGTGAAAGAGATAACCATCCAGTACACTTTCTTAATATTTTGGAAAGCTGTTAAAGCAGATTTGTCGGTTTTGGAGTTTTTGCCTCATATACCTTGTCATATACATAAAGCATTGACAGAATAGTTAATTTCTATTTTTTTGTATATATGATAATGTCTAACATTTTTGTCAATTGAAATGAGAAACTTGACACTTTTATGGAAGTAAAGAACTAAGACACGTCGCTCTTGGCGATTTACTAGCGTCGTTCGATATCAGTGGGTTTTAAGTGACCAGTTGCATGGCGCCAGCCAGATATTCCCAAAAAGCTAATACCTTCCATATATTCAGAATCGTTTCGGCTGAATTTGCCATTCATGTTGCTTAAATCGAGTGTTGCTCATGCATTACAAGTCACGGGGCTTTACTTGATTGCGAGGCTCAAAATGTTCTGTCCATGTACGTGCGTACGTACGACTCAAACAAATCTCAAACTTGCTGGCATTCGAGTGAGACCACAGGGAGCCCGCCAGAAATATGTCGATGCTTGCTTCGCTCGCAGCAATAATTGAATAATTTTAAATATTTAAAAAAATAAATAAAATTACTACATGACGCTGGTCATTTTTGCTTTTGTATTACCAAGTTTCACACAAAGGTGTCTATCTACACTTTTGTAGTAACCAGTAATTCAAGCACGGCTGAAACGTCACAGCGGGCTGCTACTAAGATAAAATTTCACCCCCTCCCCCCCCCCACCACCACCACCTTCCTCAATAGTTCCTCGTACGTACCACAAATTATCTGATTTATTTATATCAACTAGAGAATCTCCCATTTCCCGAACTACGTCCCTTAAGTAAGTATAAGTAAGCGAAGTAAGTAAGTGCTTTGTTCAAGTTTGAAACCTAGCCTCCATACGGCTGAACTAATATAAACTTTTATATAATTAATATTATACTAATTTTAAATGGCTAAATAAACTGAAGGTGAAAAACTGTATTGTATACATATAACTATAAAAAAACTGTGAATCCACTGTAGGGTTGTCTTGTCAAAATGTGACTCGATCACGGTTGCATCGGTAAGCTTCAGTTTTCATGAACCAGTGCGCGAGATATTGTGTGCGACTTAGTGCAGTTGGTAGTATCCTGACTGGCGCTGGCATGGCAAGCAGAAGGTCCCAGGTTTAAATCCCCGATATTGCCGAGGGCTAAACTTTGTGTAACTTTTTTTGCCTCACCCTCCGTGCATAGGGACGTTACGATGTTGCTCTAGTCACCTGAAATGCTATATGGTGAGGGCCACATGAATGAGTACGTCCTGGGGACGTAAATGGGTGCTATCGATGAACAGAGTGTCTTTACTCTACTTTGCTTCCTCTCCATTTTAGGTGCAACTGTGGTTTGTATGCGCTGAGCCACTTGATTTTTTGTAAAGTGAACGCCACAACAGAGGTATGTGCATGACTGATAAAAGATCAATGTCCCTTTTCTCATTAACATTAATTGGTGCTTTTTCGTACACTTGGAAGGAAGGATTCTTATTCCCCTATCAAGTAGTTTCAGTTTTTGTTTACCGCCTATCTTCAGCTTTGCCAATAGTATGAATTATCCGGTTGTTCGCGCCTCTCTTCTCTAACTGACTAACTTTTCTTTCCTTGTGTTGCTGTATTTACCAACCCTGCTTGATTAGCTTTGCAACCACCGGGTTGGTGGAACTTGACGTAATAAATCAACTGAATAAAGACGTAGTTGTTGATAGTGGTGTTGTAAAATGTACATATGACAATAGTCATCACCAATCGACTGCCGTCGTGATTGCAGACACATTGTCACGCGATAGGGTTCTGTTTGCCATTACCTGGGCAAGTTAATTTAGAATAAGGTCGTTGTCTCTGGCAAAGGTGTCAGGGTAAGTGAGAAGTCTGTTTCCCCTCCTTGTACAAGGTAGTCTCCATAATAGCAGATCGAAGATCACCTGTCCTCTGGCACGGAAGCAGTGGCCTGCGAGTCTTGCTCTTCTCTGAAACACGGTTTTGGAAATAGCTGGAAGCTCTCCGTAAATTTTAGTCTTTGTTGCATGTTCTGAGCCCGTAATAGTAATCTGGTGTATGTGCCATCAAGGCGTTTTTCCAGTTCGTCGCTCATAAGCCACGTTTTGGCTCCATAGAGTAAAATGGTTTCAACAGAGACGCTGAAGACCAAATGACAAGAGTTAACACAACTTTAAACGTACCAACAGAAAAAACCCGTGTGCAAAGGCAAAGTTATACTTTTTGGGTTGCACTACAGCTCCTACAACAGCCTAGAACTCTACAATGAACATTTTTTATGGTTTTTTAAAAAGGCTAGATTATAAATAAGTTTGTATTTCAAGCTCTGTTGGTAACATGTTCCTTATTCCAGAGAATAGCAAATCATTCTCAGTGTTAAACGATTTATGTTTTCTCAAAGCGGTTTTGCTTCTCAGCAGTATTTTGTAGGTTTACGTGTAAAAACAAATGAACGGTTTCTTTACAGGTTTTGTGGAGTCTTCTGATGCAGGGAAGGTACCAAGGAGCCGTAGAATACTACAGAGGATCGCCCTTTGCATCCAAACAAGGTAAACATCTACTACAAGTAAGAGCAAAGCAGTTATGGAAAAATCTACTACAAGTAAGAGCAAAGCAGTTATTTCAGGTACCTTACGGATAATCTTTGATTACCTTGAATTTGGGGAGTTCTTTCATAAGACCCGGAATTCCTCATAAATGGAAAAAATAATTCTTTCCTACAGAGCTTCTTGCATAGAAAATTTATTTTTCATTAGTTGTTGACTTGAGGATTTTTAAGTTTGTCTTTGGTTTGCCATGGATAGCTTTTGTACTCCCAGCCGCGTGGTAAACATAAAAGCTTTGCGGTATTCGTCATGTTGGTGTATTTGAGTACCGGTATTACAAACTTTTCCGGTGTAAAAAGTCCTTGACAAAGTTCCAAGGACCTTACATGTCTAGGAAAAGTCATGGAATTTTAGCCTGAAACGGAAGGCTGTAAGAATTGTATATGTTTGCAGCATTTTTGTCTTTTGCCTACAGTTTTCACCAGTGCAATCGAACGATGTGCCACGCAGGAGATTGTAACCATGTTGCAAAAGCTTCAGCAGCCGTTTAGTAAAGTACTGTCCTTAGAGGAGGTTTGTACTATAGCAGACGGGTTTCTGTTCACCTCATTTGTTGCAATAGGTGCTTGTTGCAATAACTATAAAGGTTAAACATGGCAGGCTACCACACACTTAAACAATCACTGATACATTTTTCACTGCGTGCGTGTTTGAATACAAAAAAGAAAAACTACAGTCGTACTATTAGTGATTTACAAATAATAGCTAATAACAATAATACTAGGACATACACACATGATTTGGCAATAGTAGAAAAATATGTTAATAAAAAAGTTTTAGCATGTTTTTAAGCTGAAATCTGACTGCTTGATTTTTAAAACAGTTTAAGGTGAATTTTCCTCGGCTTAGTCTGGCTCAGAAAGAATTTTTAAGTCTGCATTAAGTACATGCCACACTTTTACTCCAGTCAGTTTTATTCTGAAAATGCCATAATTGGTTTTTGCGTTTGAGAGCGCATAGGCGTGCCTAGAGGACAGCCATGTATAACAGTTTTGTACTTAGCTAGTTAACAGAAAAAAAGTAAAGTGATGCATTTGTATAACGCCTTTTCCAAGTGACATGCTCAAAGGCACTTTACGATCAAAGAGATATCGAAGACCGCGGGCAGTTGACTGTTACATGTATGGAACTTGTACATGAATATACGCACAGCTTACTCAGATCAGAAAGATTTTAAAAATATGATTGTCTGCTTGAACAGTAGGCTGATTAGCTCGTCAAATTTAATTAACACAGAAATTTCAAACGTTAGACTGAACCGTATGGTTTATTTTGGCCTTGAGTTCGTGTATACAATGTTGACGATTGGCCCGTCATGAGAGCCAAGTTACAAGTCGTGGATTATTCCAAAGTAGTACTATCAAGTTAAGCAAGAATCTCTGAACAAAGAAGAATGGAGGTGATGAGTCAGGTGACGAAGATTCTGATTTAACGCCGAATTTCTTTCGCAAAAGCTGCACACCCCTCCCTTGAGCCTTGTCCAAACAATTTTCCTGCTAAACTCTGATTAATCTTTAATGATAACATGTTATTCATAACGTTTTTATAGCTGTGGTTGTTTTTTTAATTACAGGTCGTTGCTATTTTTTTGAAAATGAACAAGGTTGAGCCAGCCTTCAAAACCATTAAGGTAAATGTGTAGAGTAGAAAACTTTTTAAGCAGTTTTGGTGAGTTAATGCTTAGCATGTATTCTTTTTTTTGTTTTGTATTTGTAGCGCGGATTTGATGATGGATATTGTTTTCAAGTTTCTTCCTTGTATTCCACAAGCAAGCACGATTTTGACAAGTAAGTGCGCCCACTGATGAGCTCTTTCATACTATGAAGTTCAGATTTATTGATTTACCAATTGATGTTTTACTTACGAGATAGTTAGTATTAACTGCATGCTAACACGTCCACGGCTACAATCAACTGTACAACAAAGCAGTGCGGACATGCAGCCAGCATGGGGACGGTTCCAGAAAGTTAAAGGCCACTTGGACGTTCATTTCAGTGTTTTTCTCCACAAAAGGGGGCGTGGACCCATCGGCCCCTCCCTTAAACACATGGCCAGACACACAAGTGCAGAAACACGCCACCAAACGGACTTTAAATATGTAAAAACTAGTCAGTACAGTTGGGGTTTTTCACTCCCAATTAAGGCGGCTTGAATTTGAAGACAAGAATTCTAGCCTTGAATGTCATTCGGCTAGTTCTCTTGCTTTTTTATTGCGAATGCGTTTTAGTTGGAGCAGTGAATATGATTCTTCAATTTTACACCATTTGGCTTTTGTAGTTGTACGACAAACCGCACACAATTTTGGTGCGTACTCTTTACTGCTGTTATTTTACACTGTCGGATTGTGCGTTGTGAGTAACTTCTAATCCTTTCAGCCCCAGCCAATTTGTCAGCATGTGAGTTCTCCCTATATTATCGACACACAATGAGTTGTTTGGTAATGAGAATGAAGCAAATGATCATACACAGCAATTTATCTTGGATGAAAAACAAAGTTCTCCCAACCTGTTTACAAGGAAAGTATAGAGATAGTTTAGAAGAATTCAGCAATGCGTCATATGTCGTGTTTGAGGCTGCGAAGGTTAAGGCTTTACCGTCATAGTATACCAGATACTTTGAGTGTCATTGCCATTTGTATTGTAATTAAACTGAACTGAAATATTATAATTTTGAGCATATACTCAATGCGAAAATGCCGTTACACCCTCGTTACAAACTCTTAACAGACACTGCTGATACTAACATTAAGAACTAATAAATATTAATACTAATAGTAAAAAACGATTCTAGCCCGAACCCAACCCTCGAAAGAATTAATTTCCGCCAATGGTCTGTAAAATTTCAAACAAATAGGACTGGTTTATAACGAAGCTTTTACGCGTGGAGTATGTATCTACTTTTGTCACTAAAATGTGAATCTATGCTCACAGAAATCTACAATCAAGATGGCTTCTTCTTAAAGATTTTTGTGAGCAATGTGGACAGCCAGAAGTGGTTGGTATTAGTTCGTATATAGCTTTTGTGTTTTAAGTTTACAACTCTTTTAAGTTCTTTTAAATGTTTCACACTTGTAGAGCGCTCTGGATGTTTGTAAAAAAGGCGCCATAGACATTTCTTTTTGATCTCATTATTACGTAGCAAGAAGATCTCACTTTTTCAACTCTTCTTCTTGGCTTTGCGATGCAAATGTCTACTAAAAATACTTTAACTACAACAAAAAATGTGGTAACGTAGCTAAAGGTTATCACCGCCTTTTTCAATTATCAAATCCGTTATGTTTTGTAGAGCCATTATTTCGTTAATCCAAATGAGATCAGAAAATGCTGTAGGTGGAAAATTCGACGGCAATACATCACACAATCCTTTATCGTCGCATTTTTTTTTTCAGGGCCTGGAGATACAAGCGTTCTTGACGGTAAAAGCGGTAATTCATTGTGCATGGATGGTGTTCAGATCGCCTGCAAAACTGTGAGACCCCAAACCATTATTACGACAACTGGTTCATCCACATTTCTTTCTGAGACAATGAGTGCTCAACTTTATTTCCCGGATCTAACTGTGAGGACGAAACTTAAACGCCTTTTTCAGTTATGTTATACTTGTTGCTAAATTTAAAACTTATCTCACTCAAAAAAAATATGACAACAAGCGTTGCCTAGTTTTATTGGATTTTGGAATTGTTTTCTAAATATTTGCTACGGTAGTTCAGATACGTCAATTGCTAAGGTTCTGAAGTCCTTTTGATTACGATTAAGCAATGTTTGTTGACGTGGAATGTGAATAAAATAATAGTTACCGGATTCACTACTTATTACGGATCTCTGGTTTCTTACTACTTTATTTTGAAAAAAGGAAAGTATTAACAGCTCTAACAGCAACCACAGAAAAACACGGTATGTGATCTAGTAGATACAATCCTTAAATAATAACTTAGTTAATTTTCTATATTTTGAAGATCCACTCAGTTTCTGTTTGCAACTTACTGAGGCCCTGTTTACATGGGCCGGGATGTCCCGGCATGCCGGGACAGCCCGGTTTGCCGGGTTTCCCGGCTCTATTGTGTTTTGCTGTTTCGTTTACATGTGAGCTGGGACAGCCCGGCTTGCCGAGTGCCCCGGCTAAGCATGCCGGGACAACTTTTTGTTTGTTTTGTTCATGTAAAGGGTTTTAGCCGAGATATCCCGGCTTGCCGGGATGACCTTGTGCTTTGGCAAACCTATACGCATGCGCTGACAAGTGTTGTTGGCGGTTCAATGGCGACGAAATCCGATTGTCGGTGACGTTGTCTCGGTCAGGCGAGATGACATTTTTACATAAAAACGCTCGCTAGTTTTTGTCCCGGCAAGCCGAGCTGTGCCGGGACAGCCCGGCCCATGTAAACAGGGCCTAACTCACTCGACATCAGATTCACATCACACCAAGAGCGAACACTTGCACGTAAAACAATGCAAATACACACCAAGAGCGAACACTTGCACGTAAAACAATTAAAATTGATTTTAAAGGAAAACAAGAATCTAATCAGAGTGGCCATTTGCGATGTGCGTCGCCACTATATTTTTTAAACTGGCAGCCAACCAATCTTTACAGTATCTATATCCCAGTCCCTTTTTTTAAATATCATCCTTACCCATGCAGCTCCAAGAAACTGCGATCAAGTTTGCGAACGCCATCTTGAATCTGATGTCAAGTGAAGTTTGAATAGGTCTTACTTTGCCTTCACTGCCAAACCAGACACGCACAACTTGATATATACTGGGTATGTTGAACAGTTACCAATAACCACAGTACTAGCTTTTTGTCATTCCGTTGCTGTCAGCGTTATACTCGTCTTGTATCATCCGTTACAGTTAATTGTTGCCTAGCACTGGAGCGAAGGCAGCAGGTATAATCGTCTCCTCCTTTCAGCATTTAAAATGTCAATCTGTTTTTCCCTGTGAAGATCTGCGAAATCGAGCGGCGGTCTCTGTGGTCTGGGTCGGAATTCCGGGTAACTAGGTTCTGGGTACGAGTTCGGCGCGAACACTTTGGCGAGTTGCGATGCGAACGTCCGAAATCCCTCTGCATCCACCATTGCATCGAAATTCCACGGAAGGCGTCGGCAGCATCTCAATAACCATGTGGTTACTTCTTGTAACATTATTATACCCAGAACTGGTTTTGCTTTAAATTAAGGAAAACTTCTGACTTCGACGCCGCCTGATACGAAAATTTCCAAAAACCACTTTGTGGAAAAGTGGAGAACGAAAACCCCCAAACCACCTGCGGCGGCGCCACCAACCCTGCATGCAGTGATGATGATACGAAAAGTCAAGATTGGTTAAAACCTCTTTCGACCGTGTGATGATAAATACATCAAGAATGCTCACTTAGTTTAAAGGTGTTTGGTTGGAAGTTAAGTCACCCTGATCGAAAAGTAAAACTCACGCTGTTGTGGAGAAGAAACGATCGCAGGTACTCTAAGTATCACGAGGAAGAAAAACTTGACTTCTAGAATACACCCTGCCTATTTGGAAGTTTTTATAGTTTTTTTTGCAGGTGAGTCTTTTTCTACATGTTTTCTACATGTATACGTTCAAGTAATGTTTTATGTTCAGTTTAGGTAAGATTACCACCAAAGATTCGTGCAGCTCATGCTTTCCTGGATTTCCGTTTGGTTGGTTGGCAAACAAAAAAGGTCTCGAACATTTTGTTGTAGTTTCTAACAAAATTGTCAAACTTGTTACCATAAGGTTTTGTCCATTTACTAATCCTGTGTTACATTTTCTTTCTTACTGATGGGGTTATTTGTTTATCTAGCAGAGTTTGAGGTTTTCCTAATATCTTCCAAACAAGAGACAAAAGAAATAATTGGCTTGTAGCATTCGCCATGAATTTCATTTGAACATCGTCACGAGTTGTGCTTTTTGTGTCAAAAATATTACAATTGTTTTATTTTAATTCACAAGCGTTAGATTAAGTTACAAAGAACTTATAGACACTTATAGGGCTGATAAATAATTTATCTTGATCATACGATTGCGTAACAACATACTATGTGGTTTCTCATTTTCTGTCAAATAATTATTGAAAGTTTGGGTAATTATCCAAGCTCTCTCAGTGAAGGTGATTGTAAGAAACAAACTCTGACGCGGTTCTCCATGTCGCTCCATCAGCCACCGGTACGTATTTCATTAGCCTTTGGCTTTTATCTTTTTAATGAAAAAGTCCAAAACGGCGGACCAGCAGTCATTATCCTATATTTTTATGCTATGACAAAACATACTCGATGTCAAAATTCGTTTTGTGATTTTTTTAAAATATGTTTCCTCTTAGCTAAAGCAAGATGAGTATCACTAGGATTGAACACAACACCTTTTAAATATACTGAAAACTAATGGTGTGCAGTCAGGCAAGAAAGGGGAGCCGTAAGGCATTTTTTAACTTTTTTTGTAAGTTATCGACTTGTTTTACTTGCGCTGTGACGTTTGTAGAACAAAACAGCTTTTTTATTTCGAATGAGTGTAAAGTATTATGTCGTTGTACGTGGTAGGTTGCGTCAGTTAGGGGGTATTCAGTAACACCATGCAGAACACTGAGATGTCACAAGCACTAAAATTATAAAGTTCTTTTTTACTCCATAGATCAGGATACTGCATCACTCCACGTCGACCTTAAGGCGTTAGGCACCTTTAGTCTGTAAGTAACCTTACGAAAGCTAAGTATTGTGACAGTTCTTTTTTGCCCCATAGATCAGGATACTGTATCTTATCTCCACGTCGACCCTAAGGCGTTAGACACCTTTAGTGTGAAAGCTACTAAGACACATTAAGGAAAATCTTTTATGGTTTACTGAAAGAAAAACGGAGTGTCGAACAGAGAATTAGAGCCGGAGAGAGGGGTGTTGGGGAGAAGAAGACAAATACATTGTTTTCAATCATAATACTACCACTTTTCATGTTGTAATCTTGAATCCTTTGTAATTGAATGCGGGGATGGAAATTTTTATTGAAACCGCGCATTATAAATGATAGTATTGATATTTCAAACGTTAAAAAAAAACTCTTGCCAACTTTTGGCCTAACTCGAAGGGAACGAAAACTTCAGCAACAAAAACAACAGTGGTAACTTTTACAAGCGATCTTGAATTACGAATAAAATGTTCTCTTTTCCTGTTATTTCGGTACTTTGTTAGAAAACTATTTCCGTGTGTAACATGAATGGTGACTAGCTGATCCAGAGATAAGGTCTTTGACTCAGATCATCATCTTCTGGAAAACAGTTGATGCGGAAGAAAAACACCATAGATGGCTTACTGAATTACCACGTGAATAACTTGAACTATTGCAGTTTTTCATGATTTTTAAGCGGAGCAGACAATGAAGTCTGCGTTTCGAAAAGTTAACTTAAGTTTCGCTTTTAATTTCTCCACCTTTTGCTTAGTTTTCCTTGTGTTTTGGAACAAGATGGGTTGGACTTGTGTGAATTATCTTGCTAGATACAGTTGTTTTCCAAAAACCACGTCGGGGGGAATTCAGCAAACAGTTTTACGATATGTTTTAAAAAATGTTTTGCAATTACTTTATTAACTTATTCATTGTATGGGCGTCATCTTTTGACGTAATTTCAGGCTAACTTCTGAGATGCGTTGGCTATTTTTGTTAAAACATAACAGTTCCAAAGAACTCTGAGTTATACATTTCGGTATTCTAGAAGCCGTCTACCATCAGAAATATCTGGCTAAATCAAGAAAATTACTTAGCGAGATCATTAACTGCATGTACGGACAATATGTACTATCAAACTGATATATTTAATGAACGGTGTGGACGCGTGGGTTTTTTTTAATAAAAACTAAATACATTTTGCGCTTTTCTTTGCTATTAGCGCAAACAAAAGCAGTTGAAATTCATTTTTTCTATCAATATAGCTGTTTTCAGATTTTTATTTCAAAATATCAAGTTTGTTTTACAACTGAATTGTTTTATCAGGCTCGGAATATTCTTGTGTCAACTTCTAATTTCAGTTTTTAAATTTCTACACCAGTCTTTTCTGCTGAAATAAGGAAAAACAAATTTGTTTTAAGTGGGCGTTTTCGTTTTGTTTTTGTTTTTGATGGAAAATTTACTCGAAACGTTGAAAAGTGTTGATTGAAATGCAGACCAAAAGTGTGCGGCAACCACGAATATTTGTTAAACACAATACATGTGTGGTCTAATGAAGTATATCGATATCGACAGAGCTAGTATTTTGTTATGATGTGGATATTGTTTGTTTGTGACAGTCCCATTGGGTAGCATCACCTCAAGAAAACTTATGTTTATGGGCCAATTAAATGGTTCAAACTATTCTGATACAAGCGCTGTAAGGTAAGGACGATAACTGTATACTGAAGAATAGAATTAAGATTAACGACGGCATGTCGTTCATAAAAGCAGAACCGTGGGAAAACTTCCAACTTTGGCAAAATGATTGCTAAACCTTAAATAAGGGGACCTTTTTTTGCAGCTCCCAGTGAAACACTTTATAGTGTTGCGAGTGCGTGGAACTGTAATTGAAAGCAAATTTTGTGAAGAGAATGTACAACGCGACCAATTACAAACTTAAGATTCACTCTGCATTAATAATTGAAACATCTAAATAAAATTAATGAATCCATTTTATTCAGTTTGTGGATAAAATGAAGTACTTCCTTTCATTTTCTTTATGATTTTATTAGAGAAGCCACGAAGCTCCGGAAATGGAAATGAAGAAATGTCGAACTTATCGAGTGGATTTGCTACTCTCCTTGCTCCTTCTCTTCACTAGGGAAAACAGCCGGGCGACGTCCAGGTAACGCAGACAGTTATTTTTATGAGGCATGGTCGGAAAGTGCTTTCATTTTCACTACCACAGTTAAAGAAGTTGTTCAAAAGGGGAAATAATACCTTCAAGACAATTGAAATGCCAAGGTACGTTCTACCCACTTCACTCTTCGGGAAAGTAACTGACAAATGGCGGCGATCAAACATTGATTCAAAGAAAGAGTTTCTCTTTTCTTCTTCTCGGAATGAAATATTAATGATAACACTTTCTGCCATTTCAGACATTTGCACCTTAATTGTATCTCGGCGTTTTAGCGATTCCAGAAAGCAGCAGGGTTCGAAAACGCGTGAGCTCATTTTTTTCCTGTGTATATATATATTTTTAAAATGTAGTAGATACTTTTGCAAAGATAAATGTGATTAAGAAGGCTTGGCTCAGTCTTGAAACTACGCAGTTTAATACATAAAGCAAGTTAAAAATGCAAGTGAAAAGGAGATTAATCACAAGCCATAACGAGCGATTTGTCCGTTGGAAAACTGAACTTCAGTTGTCATGTAATAGGAAAAAATCAAACACCAGGAAGAAGAACCTTTGATATGATCAGTCCACATCATGATGATAGCCAAGTTTTGATTTTATATTATGCTCTGTGTGTTGTACCACCGACGGAAATTATTTTTAGCGAAAATTGTAGCCTGAACAGCAGCCGTCTTCTTCGGCTTCGAAAACCCCCTCGAGAAAGAGAGAGATTTTATAAGGAAAAGGCTACGAATGCTTTTATCCTGTTTTATTCCAGTAAGTTGCACTGAATAAATGTTGATCTAGGCTAAGAAAACAAAACGAATCTAGGAAAGTAAAGGGAAAAGATGTGTGCAGCCTTGTATTAAAGCTTCTACATTTTCTGAAAATACGATATACAAACAAACATTTGTAAAATTATTAATGAAATTCGGTTTCAAATTCAAACAGGTCAAAATCGTTCTTGCCAATTTCTTAATCTTCTTTAATTTGCGTGAAACTGCGTCACCAGATAAAGCAGAAAATTAAACGTAGCTTCAAGTACGTTAAAAGTTATGAAACAAAGTGGAGACCTGCTGAGATGTTTGTCAAACAACATAGTCAACTTAATTTGTTTATCAAATTTTTAACAACAGAACTTGTACGAGGACTGATCTATTTTTACATTATAGAAGCTGAAATCTTACCTCAGTGTGTAGCTGTCATGCCAAAGACGTCGTGTCGCAGATGGAATAACCAACTGCATTATAAAGACGCGAGTAATGTCGGAAAATACTCCACTCACAGAACTTAACGAAAGTACATCCTGAATATTACAGTGTAGTTGGATACTTTCACTAGCAAGGATATCGATTTCCGAATGTTTTCAGATTTTTAACTCCTAGAAACCATTTCGACATTCAATTTTCGATCAAAACGCCAGAGAACTTTTTGGTAAAAATCCCTGGTGTTTCTTGTCTGTTTAGTAAAAAGAAGATAACATAGCAGTTTGAAGACACGAGTTTTATTTTTCTTGTGTAAGACCAAAAACCAATGTGTTTACCATTTGAAAAACAACTCAAACCTGCGCGCCCCCTTGCAAATGCTCAATATCGTCCGATTATCACGGCCTTAACGAAGAACTCTGAAGGCTGGAGTTTGACTCGAGCCTTCATCAATCAAACACTGCAGGTAGTGCTTTATCTGAAGACATTGAAGCCTAGCACGACTCGCAGATCTGCGGCATATTGACAGCAACGCAAACTTCAATGAGGAAACAAAATTCTTCACGGATTTCTTAACAGCAAAGTCAGTGGTAACGTTTCACCGGGTGTCGCTTGAATTGTTAGAGACAACGGTTTGGCAGGCCCTTATAACTTAGATGCTTTCAAACTACTTATCTGTCTCAGAAAACCGCGTGAACGCACGTTTAGTTCCATTTTTTAGTACTAGTTCGCTTACGAACCGTAACTTGTCTTGTCTGTGACATTTTATTGCCGTGTACTTCGACGAAGTAGCATTAGATCTCGTCACTCCTAGAACTTGCAGAGAGTTAAAAGCCCAAAATGTTTTATGATCCCCTTCTTCCAAAACAACTTCTTCCTCGTGGTACAGTGCGACAAGTATCTATGTTGGCCTGGCAGTTTACAGTTTTTGAAGATACCAGCACTGTTCTGATTTACCACTTTTTATTTTCAGTGCCATTTGTGGCCGGCGCTTAGATTATATTGTGCGTTGTTAATTTATTTTAACCCCTTATCGAACGGCAAGGCATCTCCCCGCATGAAAAGGCTGTTAAGAGTTCAGCTCTTGATGTCCTTTGAATGCCGACTATCGTACACAATTATAAGTAAGTTTCAAAAAATCATACACAGAGCAGTGTAAGCACTTTGCTACCACAACCCTTTTTTGCAGTATTCTGTGACATTAATTTCATCTGAGCTTGTAATTGATTTTATAGTAATCTTTCTAAAAATTTTATCGTCTTTCGACCCGCTTCTCCCAAACAGCATTTTACAAATCCGTTTGGCACGCCAGCTGGAATTCTAGCTTTGTTCGGTGCATGATTGTGAAAGTGACTAAAACTCTCTTGCGTTCTCAACATCTTCAGTTTTCATGATCGTCTTCGCATTTTTGTCGTCTAGCTCTTCACAGCTGTCATCCTGATTTACTCTTTACAGCCGTGCTTACACGGTATAAACTAACCCGGGTCGAAACTAACCCGGATTAGTTTCTGTCGAGTAAACACTGCTAACCCCGTTCGACCTGTGTTAGTTTGTCGTGAAAACAATACTACCCGGGTTCGACCCGGGTTTGGATAGTTTTAACCCAGGTATAACCCCGTTCGACAAGGGTTAGTTTGTGCCGTGTAAACAGGCTTTTTAAAAATTAAAACACATTCCTATACCTGTCCAAATGTCAAACAAGTATAAAAGGGCCTTTTTAACCTGCTGCCTTTCGCTTTAGGACAACAATGTAACCTTATTCCAATGAACTTTTTCTAGAAACCCTGCGAAACAAAATGTCTTTCAATAGTGATTCGAATAACTCCAAGTAAAATTTATTATTATTCAAAGAGATACTTCAGTTTAAAATCAACGGAGCCGCACGTATCAACGGTTTAAAAGCTAGCCAGCCCTGTTTTTTTTGTTTTCGTTTCTTTTCATTTTAGTTTTACTCTTGTTCTTATTATTATTATAAGAATTGCAATTTCCTCAAATTTCTCCAGAACATCAACTACTATAAGTTCTACTTGAATATGGTATAACAAAAGACTAACTGGCTAAGATGTCTTAGTGACGTCATGTTCTTGTACTTTTTGGATATTTTCAGTCTTTGTATACCATCTGCGCAAATTAAAGACTAAAGTTTTATTAAAGCTTAACTTGCAATTTGCAAGCAAAACTACACATTTAAAAACTCACGGAAATTTACAAAAACTATTTTACAAATTTATAAATACAGCAAAAAACTGGAATAAAGGATAAAAAGTTAGTTCAGATAATCAAGTATCAAAAAGAATCCCATTTTCTTACGCGAAACGGTATTTAAATGTTCGTAAAACTTCTGGTTCTAAACTTAAACAAGCGAAATTTTCTCGGACCACGTAGTTCATAGCTGTGATCTAATTTCTTAAGGGAAAGTATGATTTCCTCAACCTCAATTACTATAAGTTCTACTTGAATATGGTATAACAAAACGCTAAATGGCTAAGTGTCTTATTGACGTCACGGTCATGTTTTTGTGTTTTTGGATGTTTTGCGTTCTTTCATACCGTCTGCGCAAACTTCCAAAGGAAACCATGAGATAAGCGTAAAAGGGGCAACATGGTTTGTGGTTCGATATTCGATTTCGGGGTTCCAAACTTTGCAGTTCAATTGAAAATGAAATTAAGAAGGTAAGTTTAAAATCATTTAAACAAACTATAACAATGAATGACATAAATTTGTAAAACTTTCCTCGGTGCTGTTTTGCTATGATGCATTTGCTGTTTAATCTTACAGTAGGTTTTAGTTCTGCTCCACTACACAACACAACACAACAGACAAACTGGCAAACGCCATTTAGTTTATTTGGAAGGAGCTGGCTTGACTCGCTAGTAACGTACACGTTGCGAGTTCTTCAGGCGATAGCTTTCGGCGACGTCTGGAGATGCTGTAAACCTTCCACTAAGAATGTCATTCTGCCTTACATCATTGTTATTATAACTTACAACAAAATAAAATTTCTGTCTTATATCTTTAATACTGAAAACAATAACAAAATTACAAACCTCAGGAAAAATATGTTTAAAATAAAACTCCCGTTTAAAACAGGAATGCGAGCCTGGTGTGACAAACCACATCTTCTACCCATCATATATACTCAATCTGCTACCCATGATACACTTTGACTGACTCGAACCAGTCTCTGCCACCGAAATACCAATCACTGTTTGTTTCGTTTTGTACGATCACTAAGTTGCCAGAAACAACATTTTTATACTTTGTAATTGATATTGACTCGTGTTTTTCTTCGTGTTTATGTGTGTTGTAAATTCCTTAAACCTTCAGAATATATTAGCTAATCTATATTATTACAGAAAAAACCAGAACCCTTCTCGTTGTTTAGTATACCATTCAAGGGTGATAAAGAGTGTTTTTCTTGCTCATATTGATTTTTATCGTGTAGTGGTGACGTCATAAACTCGGTTGTTTTGTTCCTTTATTTCATGTTTGCCTTAACTAGGTGTAAACTTAACTTTATAATATTTTTGACCAAGGTAGTCAAACATTGCAGTGAAACATTGGATCATCAGTCACATCAATTAATAGCCAACTGAGAATATCCCTTAAAAAACCCGCTCAACAGCTTAGATTTTTAGGTCTCAAAGTTGCTGTTACCATAACAAAAACAAAAACCCGTTAGGGGTAAACCATTTGATCTTTGAGGGGGGGTGGGCTTTTTTGTTGAGCTGGAATTTTTTTTTTCATGTCCCAGAGTGTGCAAGAAATTTTTTTGATACAGAACACTAGCAGGAATTTTTTTTTTGAACTGCAACATTTTTTCCCCTTGGGAATGTGGTGCAGGATATTTTTTTTCGTTCACCAGTTGCTGCAGGAAATTTTTTTACGAGAATATGGCTTGCAGGAAACTTTTTTTATAAAAGCCCACCCCTCCCCTCAAAGATCAAATGGTTCGCCCCTTATAACGTTTTTGTCCATCAATTAAAAGCTTCCAAAATTGGAAAAGGTGTTCTCTATAGACACCTTGCTTTGATAAGTTAAAAATATTTATAAACACCGTGGAAAGCCCCGTTCTTATAAAAATACATAAACTACCCCAAATGCAGTGCATTACTGGTTCTTTTTTGTTTCACTGTTAATTTTTGTAGACAAAGTAAAACACTCTTGCTGATGAATGTTAAATTGGAAAGAACGCCCAAACAACTGCAAAAGTTAACTTTCGTCACCTTAGCTTTGATGTTGTAGCCCGAAATTATGACAACATCATACCTTATCATGTTGTTACAAATGTCAGATGAAAACATTTGCCTTAGAATTTTGAGAAAAGTCGTTACATTTGATATCGGTACAATGAGCCTTTCAATATTTATGCTAAAAACAACACACAAATGGAGAATTTTCCTCCCCCCAGGACAAATGGGGTTTTAACCATAAAAGATCTTAAAAGTTGTATGATGTAATAGCAAGACCAACTTACACTTTTATCTATCTTTTTTACAGACAAACAAATAAAACAAACACGAATTCCTCCATGATTTTAAGAAGTGTTCTTAATAACTATGACAAGAGGATAAGACCTGGCGGTAAAGGTGCGTCTGGTTCTCCTAGAAAAACTCTTATCAACTGATACTTTATGATGATGTATTTATTCATCCTCATTGCAATGTCAGTAGAATTACAAGAAATGGTCAAAACAAATGTACTATAACATGTATAAACTGCTTAGGACAGTGGGGTAAACAGTAAACAAATAGGCAGGTAGTTGTGCTGGGGCTGATGTTTAGCTGTGAGAACTGACTAGAGCGTTTAGTTCTGGCCCCTACAGGTAGAAGTCGGCCTAGAGGTAGATCGCAGGTTGTTTGGCATGGTGCGTGAGTTTATCTTTGCATTCTTCATAAATTGTTTACAAACCTTTTCACAGAAAATGCTGTTCAAGTAGCAGTGGACATGTATGTAGCAAACATTTGGGCGATGAACGAAGTCAATATGGTAAGATCTCACTGTACATTGGATCTCGTCATCGGAAGTATGATATTTTCGTTTACAAATATCTTATTAAGCTTCTCTCACCATCACTTGCCTTTTACAATTATCCTACCGAATTTATGAGATCTGGAAACGAAAAAATAACTTAAAATACCGACTATTTTAGAACGTTATGCAAGACTATCTTGAAGAAAGCCATAAAATCTCGACAACTCGAAACTCTATAGCACCATTGACTTGTATCTGTAATATATAATACGGCTATACCTGCTTGAATAGATGGACCCTTGAATGTTTGAGAGTCGGTTATTCAATAAAATTTATGATTAGTGTTGAACCATGCGGAACATTAATTAAACCAACCTTTATCTACTATCATCCTAATATCTTCTCGTCCCAGATTAACTGATACGAATGCTAAGCCCCATACTTTGCCAAAATATATATCGGTGAAATATTTGTGCCGTTTAAAAAAGATTTACTTATTGAAGTAACTACTGTTTCAATTGCCAGGAGTTCACAATTGACATATATCTTCGCCAATATTGGAAAGATGAGCGTTTACAATACAAAGAATACACATCTGAATCTGTGTTGACTCTGAGCAGTGACATCCACAAGCAGATCTGGGTACCCAGCACTTACTTTCTTAACACAAAAAATGCCTATTTTCACGATGTCACCACAGACAACTACTTGTTACAAGTAAGTCCAGAAGGAGATGTATTTTACAGCATGAGGTAAGTTTGAATGTTGTTGTTTTTTCCTTTTTAGCTTTTTTTGGAGTTAATTATATTAGAAACAATCTCCTCAAATCTGATTGTCTCATTCAGTATCTATTTTCTCTTAATCTGACAGCAAAATAATTTATCGGACAGTTGGATAAACCAATCACAACCTGAGTTCCTGGCTTTCTAGCCAATCAGCAGCAAGAAAAGAGTTACTATGATTACAGCAAACTTCCTCGGATAAGTTGTGGCCAAAAAAAATGGAGAAATTTTACTTCAACAGCAACAGCTCTTTAAATATTTCTCTATATAAGACTCTCATTTTTGGAAATTGTCAGCTTTGTAATAGGACTTCGTGTCATTCAGATGTGTGTTTACTCATTACTGGTGACAACAAGTTGGGTTCGTCCCCCGCGTCATGATTACAGACCGAGCTGCATTCCATTCAACCCTATTGCCATTAGATAGATAGATGAGATAGATAGATGGTTTGTTTAAAATTACATCGCAGCCCGAAGGCTGAATTAAGTAACTTTTACAACATATAAAATGACAATAATAATCTATGATAATACAATTGTTGGTAAATCTTTTTTAAATTTTACATTACATGTAACCTAACAAAGTGATGTGATTGCAAAACACAGTAACGCTAGTCTGTCAGATATTGTGAAACCATGGTCGCGTTGATGGCAGCTGACAGTGCTGTTACAGATCAATGTCATTAGCTTCGTCTCTGTGACTGCAATGGTAATACAGAATTGTGAACTGCATGCAAACGCCTCTACCATTAATACAAAGAAGTCGAAAGGTGATTCGTTTCCTGACACATACTTTGAAAATTTCCATTTCAGGTTAACTATAACCACCTCGTGTCTGCTCAACCTGCGGTTCTTTCCACATGACACACAAGAATGCATGCTTACCACGGAAAGCTGTAAGTGACCCTGCTGTCCAGCTCTTACGCGCCTTTTTATTTAAGAACAAAACTTATAAGAACACCTGGGTTGAGATTTGCCTAAAAATGAAGAACAAGCAAAAACAATCACCAGGTTGGACAGGTTGAAAAATTTAATCCTTGTACACAGATTGAGATGTGCATGTTAATAATGTTTTGTTTGGAATCTGCTCAGTTTCGCAACAACATTACAGTTTAGCTACTGTACTACGATAAATTTAGTTCATCAAAGTTTTCTCGATGCCAACAATGCCAGTGTCCTTTATGTAATCACTGGTTCCATCTTCGTAGTCCATTCAGGAAATTAAAGACGATTTAAGAACAATTTGAGGCTAAAATCGTCAAAAAGTTTAGAGCAGCTCGTCTTCAGCAGAAAGTTACTGTTTCCTATCGTGATATGCGATGTGTAATATTCAGTTTATGCTAGGTTCGTTTAATTTGCAGAAAATAGTTTAGAAAAAAGGCAACAAAATGCTGCGGTAAATGACATCATCGCTTTAATAAAACTTTTAAATCTTTATGGCTTGTTTTTCATGGTGGACAGAAAACAATACTGTTAGGTATTAAAAATAAAAGTCGGTGAGATAACTATGATCAAAAAACACCATAAAAGGAAACACAGAATGACGTCATCCATGTCAATACAATAATTTCAAATTATACTATTTTAAACCTTCTTTAGTGACCAACATCAACACGTGCTAATCTGCGCTTCTTAAGTAAAACCAGTTGATAAGCTTAAATGAGGTTTAAAATAGCGTTTTCTGTATGGAAAGTGATAACCTTGTCGACCACACTATAACATTTCTGTGAAACAAATGACTTCTTTATCAACAACTCATTTTTAATATATGATCAGTGAATGAAAGCTAATAGGAAACGATTACTGATGTAAAATCTACCGATTACTTTGAGGTAAAAATACTTCTTCGTTTAAGGGTTTGCTATTCTCCCAAAATGTAGCGGTATTAAACTATAGGTTTCAGTTTTGTCGATTTTGTAGAAACTTCGATTTCTTGTTGATTATCAAGTAATATTATCTTTTCAACTTCTATAAATTGTAGTTTCTTAGAGATTTATAAATAGAATCAGAATGCATTTCAGTTTGTTAGATAATTTGATAATGATAGCTGTTACAGTTATAAAATACGAAACACTATCTGGTCCTTTTGGTAACCCAGATGCTCATCTTTTTATTTAGATGGCTACCAAGCACCAGACGTTTTCTACGTCTGGAACAAAAGGGAGGATAACACGTCTGCAGTTTATTTACACGAAGGTGTTGAGCTACCTCAGTTTGAAATTCAGAGCATCGACATACGCGAGAAAGTGAATACCTACAACATAGGTAAGATTATCTAAAGCTGCGAACCATGATCA